>PVKE010024204.1:0-23984 GCA_004027555.1 Craseonycteris thonglongyai | reverse complement strand
CTTTCAGTTTTATATTCCACCTATAAGTGAGGTCATATGTTTCCTGATTCTTTCAGTCTGACTTATTTCACTTAATAAGATGGTGTCTTCAAATTTTTTAAAAAGATTTATTTTATTGGTTTTGACAGAAAGAGAGACAGAGACAGAGAGAAGGGGTGGGCCCAGAGCAGTCTCCATAGTTGCATGTCTTCAGTTTTTGACATAGTTTCATTTCATACAACTGGGTGGGGGCCATGCAGGGTGGGAACCAGGCTGGGGGCCTCCTACATAGGAAGCTTGCCCCGGTAAGAGCCAAACAGGGGGCCTCACCCCAGTTTAGCATTTGGGTCTGTACGGACTGGAGCCGGGATTCGATTCTCAGAGCCCGGGGTTGCAAAGCGAGTGCTTAACTCACTGAGCCACCATCCCAGATTCCCTCAAATTCTATTATAACAGTTGTATGTCTTCATATAGAAGTTTAATGCTTTTGTACAGTTGTATCTCTTGATAAGTTTTTTTGGACTTATTTCTGTTACTTTTAGGTTGATAGATCTCTGCCTTCCAGAAATTGGATAAATATTTACTTCTGTTTTCTTTTGAATTTGTATATTTTGACTGTTCTGTTTTATTTTTGAGGAAGATGAAAATACACTTAAAATTTTTTAAAAAGTGACTTAATTGTCCCAGTGGCAGTTGTTAATTCTTCCCTCCTCCACTGTGTCACCTTCCTGCCTTCACCATGTATATACGCATATGAATGTACTACCTCTGAGCTGTTCATTCTGTTCCATTGTTATTTCTGTCCCCTTCCGTGTCACCTTGACTTAACTGGTGTAACTTTGTGTGATATAAATCTGCTCACCAACATCCTGTTCCTCTGCTTCCAACTCATTTATTCTCTGATCTAGTCTCATGAGTTTCTTTTTCTCGTAGCCCCTGTCAGTTGGCAATAAACTACTTGAAGTAGCTTTTCTATGAACTTCAAGTGATACAAGTGGAGTTTCCTTTCAGTGTTTAAGGCTCTTTACTAAACCATTGTCTGTCTCGTATTGATTCATATTAACTGTTTTATATTTCTGTATTTGAAGAGTCTTTGCAGTTTATTCATAAAATTTATTAATAAAAACCTGTTTTATATTTTGGATAAGTTAAAAATGTAAAGTCTATATTTACATGATAGTATTACCTAGTTCCTTCAACAAATAATTATTGAATTTCTTAGAGCACCTGGCACTGTGGATAGTCATGACCTGGACAGACAGAGTCTTTCTCTGGGGACTGTGGGGTAAGTTCTGAGAAGAGGGCAGAGGCTGTTCGTGACACAGTCTTGGTGGGTCATAGTGGAGAGTTGGGCTTTAGTCAGAACCCAACAGGAAGCTGTTAGGGAGTTTTAAACTCTACTGGTGACATGATCCAGTGATGCGGCTGTCAGTGTTGGTGGATGACATCTTGAAACAGTGGGGAAGGGCATTTAGGTCAAAATATGTAATTCCATCTCTTTTTCATAAAAGGTAGAAATCTGGAGGCAGGCAAGATTATTCTACCTGTTCCAAACCATACATCTGAAAACATCTTCCTGGAGAGTATCACACTGAGGAAAAAACAAACAAAACAGAACAACAACAACAACAAAAAACCAGGGATGCTGGGATAGCTCAGTGGGTTGAGTACTTGCCTTATAAACATAAGTTCAGAGGATCGAATCCTGAGCCCCAGCCCATGCGAACCCCATGTGCTGAACTGCAGCACAACTGGTAGCCACCAGGATGGTGGTGGTGGCGAAGGTTCTCACCTCCCATGCAGGAAGCCCCCAGTTTGGTTCCTGCCCTGTGTGGCCCCACATTTACCCGTATGGAATGAAACTATTTCACAACTAATGATGTACAACTACGGAGACTACTCTGAGCCCTCTCCTCTCTCTCTCTGTCTCACTCTTTCTCTCTTTCACCTTCACTCAAAAACAATACAATAAATCTTTTTTAAAAAGACCCATCACAGATGCCTTTTATTTAGATGAGTTAAAGTCGTCTAAATTGCATTCCATCAAAGCATTTATGAGCATACTCACAGCATAAATATACTCTCCAATTTCCATCTGGGTTCCACAACATGTATCTGTCAAGTGCAACTTGCTTTTTGAGATGAATATGGTGAGCTTTACTAGAAGGTGAGTGAAGAAGGCTGGGAGTGGAGGGAGCTGGAAATGCTCATGCCTGCTCTCCCTTCAGACTAGATGGTACAGTCAGAATGTCCCTGTCACCATCATGCAGGAAGCAACACCTTTGTGATAGAAGAGTTTGGGAAAAGAATTCCAGAGAATTTTACCGAGTAATCGTTCATCAAGGAAGAGAATGAGGAAGGGAACAACAGCTAAGCTTGGAGTATTTGATCTATTTTGGCCAAAAGGCAAAGCCGTTAAAATTTTCAAAAGAGAAGATGGATTAGCTCCTAAATTACTAAATTCAAGAACTGTTCCAGTTTCAGGCAAGATTTATTTTGCTTAATTTATCTCATTTTATAGAAGCCATACCTTTTCCTTCACGGGTCCCTGCAAGCCTTAAGTTAGGTTATGACCGCAATTTATATGATAAAAGGGCTGCAAATGCAAAAATTTAGGGAGAGTTGTTTTTTTTTTTAATGCATAAAACTTTGAAAAATAAAACATAGATTTTAGGTGGAAACCAAATTAAAGTTTTTAACAGAAGAAAGACCTATCAAGTCATCTGTTTATTGCCCAGAGCACATTAACCTATTTCCCAGGGCCTGGAAGCCTTATCAGATTTATTGTGTGGCTGTATGTGTGTGTGTGTGCATGTGTGGTTTCTTATTTTCACTTGGCCATGCCTTTGAAAACATTTTGATTTATCGTTGTTAAAATTATTACTTTGTACTAAGTAAACCTTTCAAAGGTCAGTCTCTACATTAAGAAAGTGCTGTTTTCACATGAAAAAAAAGTGTCTTACCTTTAGGGTGAAAAAAATTTTTTTTTAACTTGAATTCCAGGTTTTTACCTGTGAAACGTAACATTTCTGCAGTCCCAACACTCACCACCAGGGGGGCAGCAGACAGACCTCTTCTTCTGTCCCTATTTGTTCATAACAGAAATTCAGTCGCAGAGCAGATGTCAGGACTGATTTGAATTTGGCAATGTCTTAGTGATGGCCTTACCTGATTTCTTTTTGTCTTTCTATTTTGCTGCATGTACCCTCATGCTAAGAAGGACCCTCCTTTTGGATACAGTATGGCTGCTAACAACTCCCAGGGTTACAGTCAAGAGAGAGAGAGAGAGAGAGAGAGAGAGAGAGAGAGAGAGAGAGCGATCATCTTTTCCCTGCCATTGAGCAACTTTGGTCATTTAAGTCCTCCTCACTATCTGCCCAATTGTTGGCCCATGAGGATGAGCTCCCGTTGATGATAGGCTTAGGACAGGCAGAGCTCCCTGCTGGAGCTTGAGGTGAATTCACCGTCACCCAACCATCAGACAGCTGCACAACGAGAATGGGTGGATTCAGGGATGGGGCGATCCTTGCCCTCAGGGTACTGCTTTAACCCCTCCTCCGGTCAAGTTCTGATTTAGCAGGGTTGTGGCCCTCTGTGAGGTACTCTCCTGCTGCCAGTGGTCTATTCTCAGTTACCCAGTTCTCAGAGATGCCTCGTGACAGGAATGACCATCACCACTACTGTTACAAAATACAACTGCAGCTTCCCACCTTGGTTCTGAGGAAGCCTCCTCCCAACCCAAGGGAAGTGGAAGAGATGTACCAGGAGGATAACGATACTCTTCGGGAGCATGGCAGGTAATAGAACTGAGTCACTCATTTGGAGACTTAGAAGACCACAGTGGCCAAGAAAGGTCAGAAGTCATATCCAAAGAGAAGACGCCGCCGAGAAATAATCCAGCTGTGATTTGGTGACATAGGTGCGTGCGCACACATGTGTATGTGTATGTATTTGCATATGTTAAATACGTGCATGTACATCTAATATTTTTATGAATTTCAGGAAATTCTATGTGTATATATAATTTCAAATGCAGTAGGGAAGGAAGAACTTGGTTAACAGCTCTGCCTTTTTTATTCGACCTTTAACTGCCTTTGGATCTTGATTAGTGGTTTTGAAGTATGTTATCCTTACGCTAGAGGGGTCATAGCTTTGTGAGCTGGGTGGGAGTGGGAAGGGACCTTGAATGCTCCTCCAATGTCCCTCTCCCCCAATCAGAGGTGCTGGGTTGTTGCTGAGAACTGTTGGGTCGCTTGCTCCGGCCTCCCAGGAAGTAAGTGTGGAACTGAGCTACGCATTTCAGGTTCTCCTCTTAAGTGAAGTGCTTTCTTAACAATATTTGGTGCCTGTGCCTTCTACATGGTAGGGAAACTTCTTTGTTATAATCCTCTTAGGCAAGAGGGCTGTTTGTATCGTTTTGGGTTCCCTTGTACAGAATTTTGCCCACAACTCCTTAATAAATAGGCAGTATGGGGTGGGCATCGTAACAAGATCCTAAGATTGTTTGATATTAAATAAGATTAAGATCTAAATTATATAGCCCTTTCACTTTGGTGGGGGTGGGGGGTACTCCTTAGGTGTGAAAGGAGAAAAATCAATGTGTTTTAAGAATTTATTTGTCAGCATGTTCACTAATTTAGATGGATCATCACTGATAATTAGGCTAAACATGTCTAAACGTGCTTTGTATAAAAACCCTGAAATGGGGAAGCCGGGATGGCTCAGTGGGTTAGGCGCTCACTTTGCAGCGCCGGGGACAGAGGATCGAATCCCGGCCCTGGCCCGTGTGGAACCATATGCTGAACTGGGAGCTCCCCTAGTTCAGTTCTCTCTCTGTCTCTGTATCTCTCTCCCTCTCTCTCTCCTCTGTCAAAAGAAATAAATAAATAAAATATATATTAAAAAAAATAAAAACCCTGAAATGAACAAGGAGCTGCAGGTTACAAAAGTCTGTAACTGTAAGACTTCAAACTGGGCTTGAGCTGTGTAAAGCCACTAAGACTCAAAGGACATCACTGCCTGTCCCTTCCCCGCTCTCTGTTGAAAGGTCAAGGTGTTTTCTACCCTCCTGTCCTGCCTCCAAAATGCTGCAGTGAAGTAGCCTCTACTGACAAGCTGGCTTCATCACAGAACATGCTGTCTGGCGTGTGGGCTGCTAAATGAATGAATGAGTGAACCCAGTGAGGCAGTTACGAGTTTATTGACACTAGAGTCTCTTGATGCCAGCAAATGAGCACAGGGCTTTGCAGTTGCCCCAGGTTTTGCTGAGACAGCATTGAACTTGTCTCTCCTTGTACATTCAGATTAAGCAAGGCATGGTCTTCTCATTGTCTTTGGGCCGCAGCCACCCCTCAGAACTTTGGGAAGACTCACTGGTACAAATGGTAGGGATCTTGTTGTAGCATAACATTGTCTTCTGAGTGATTTAGAGCCCAGTGGAAATTCTTGTGCTGATTCACGTACCCTTTCGCCCGTCCCTGGTCGGAGCTCCTCATTACTCTGCTCGGAAGCCCAGCTGTGAAGCACCATCTGTCAGCAGCAGCGGCATCTGTCTTTGTGTCAGCTGACATCTGTGTTGACTCTTGTGGAACTGCCTGAGGGCCCGTAGGTGGGAGTGCGGCTGGGGGAGCAGGCTCTGCCTCAGCCCCTTTCGTGAAATATCGCCTGGCCTTTTCACCGAGAAACCACCCACGGTGGTGTGCCAAGTGCTGGCTTTTTTCACAGGCCGGGAGACCTGCTAGGACGTCTTGCTTTGCGTGGTGCTTTAAATCTTACGGCTAATCTTTCTTTTCCACACATAGTAATCCTGCCACGCAATGAGACTGGAGTAAATGCTGGTATGATAGACGCAGGGTGGGATTTTCTGCCCTCTATTTGATTTTGAAGAGAATGGTATTGAAGTATCTACTGAGTTACATAGTGACCCCTTCCATTCATACCCTTCTTGGAATGGTAGAATGTGACCTTCTTCGGAAATAGAGATTGCTTATACTGGCATATATATATACAATAGATACTTAATAGATGATTAATGATACCTAACATCTACTAAGTATGTACCATATGTATATGCCACTATAAGCAATTTCATGTGGATGAAATTATTAAGACAAGGCTCACCGGGATAGGGTAGCCCTTACTCCAATATGGCTGATATCTTTATACGCAGGGACACAGAGACACCAAGGGAAGATGGCTGTGTCATGACTGAGGCAGAGCCTGGAGGTACGCTACCACAAACCAAGGATTGCCAAAGATTGCTGGCAGCCACCAAAAGCTGGGACAGGGGCAAAGAGCACCATCACTTCAGCTGTTCAGCTTCCCAGGCTATGAGACTGTAAACTTCTGTTATTTGAAGCCACCCACTTAGTGTTGTTACAGCAGCCGTAGGGAACTACTACCGAGGACTTTATAACATGTCACCTCTGGAAATCTGCATGAATTTTGTCAGTTCTGCTTTGCATACTCAGCATATCACCATTGTATAAAGACTCTTTTTTGCGGTAACATAGATTTGAGGGGTGCCTGTAAGGAAGGGATAGTGCTCATTAGGAAATGTTATGGGAACAGGGCTACATTCCATTAGGAAGAAATTTCCAGTTTGTTTTCTTAGTCCCTCTTATGACAACTCATTTGCATATATGTACCGAGGACCCATCATATGCTGCACACAGTGCTCGTTTGGGGGCATAGCAGTGAACAAAGCAGGTACAGAACTTACCCGCATGGCATTGTGGATTTAGTGGAGAAGACAGATGTGATTGTTATGCTACATATTTTTCACATCGTTAATGAAATTTTGTGAATCCACTACTATTTGGGAATATTAGCCAATGATTCTATTTAAAAACTTGGCCATAGTGCATTTATGTTCAGTTCTATTCACGTGTCTTAGTTTATCTCCCTAACCAACTGTAGACTGTTGTGTTTTTTCTAGTGCTAACAATAATCTTTTGCATGCAGTAAGTTTAGCATGTAATTATCAAATTAAGTGGAATCATTGATTAAGCATATTCATAGGGAGGGGGATTAAGAATGCCTAACCTCTATTATGTATTGATTGTATATATATATGTCATTATAAGCAGTTGACTTGTAAACCTCATTTCATTCTCATAGCTGTTCTGGGAGTTAATATTTAATAATATTCTGTTTTGCTGATGGAGAGGCTGACTTACTGAGAAAGTAAGGACACGTTTAGGCATGACCAGCTAGTTAGTGACAAAGCCAAGATGCGGAGTGCAACTGCCAGGCAGGCTCGGTGCCCTCCCGGGCGACCCATCACGCCTCCCCCAGACTTGCCGCCAGCCGGCTCCCTGCTGTGGACTTGCTGTTGTAGAGGGCTGTGTTGAAATCACATCCCTTTCTTCTGTTTCTTTTTTAGCAGTCCCAGCCTTTAGCAGTAATGCAGAACAGATTCAGTTCAGTTGAGACTTTTGTCTAAGTTCACCTTCTTTCTCCACCAAGGAAAAGAGCAATACCGGATGTGGAGTGACTGCTGATCAGCTCAAATGACTTCTATCTAATCTCTCTCCTTCACACTTTGGCTTCTAAGCTAACTACTGAAATGATTAGACGGCCTTCAGCGTGGTGAGTGGTGTAGCTGTGAACTTGCCTTTCATGTCTCGGTTTTGTGCCATATCATGGACACCCTCTCCTGTAACTGCTGTCTGACCTGTGGCCGGAGTGCTTATCTTTCCTAGACAGAATGGGACACAGTCCCGTACAGGGGAGGAAGTGAAGCCCCATGTCCCCTGGCCGTCCCGCTCCAATCAAAAGCCTGCAGGCGTGTGAAGGGCAGAGCTTTGCAGCAGGTGTGTGTTTGGATCCCCAAACCCCGCTAGCGTGTGTGATGGGGCTGCTTTGCTCTTGCAGCAGAAACCACACAGCCCTGCCCCTGGGTCACACAACACCCAAGGAGTCATGTCTTTACATTTCGTTCCTTTAACCTCAGCGGTGTGTCCAGGTTGGGAGCTGCCGACTCCGCTACGAGCTTGTCCCATGCTCCCTCTGGAACGCCTCTGTGCACCGTGTTCGTTCATTCCGGCCGCAGCTCTCAGGATCTGATTTCTCTGCCAACCCCAAGCACTGGTACTTTGATCCTTAAGAGCCACGAGCAGTCAAAGGTCGCACTCGGTCGTTGCAGCGTTACTCACAAAACGGTGGAAGCCCCCAAGTGCCCACTGATAGATGGATGAATAAGCAAAACATGATAGATACACACCAGGCAGTAGTATTCAGCCATTCGAAGGAATGAAGCACAGATACATGAACCTGAAAGACACTGTGATAAGTGAAAAGGGCCAGACACACAAGGACAATTATTGTGTGGTTCTTCCTACCCGAAGTATGCAGAATAAGAGACCGAAAGCAGATAAGGGCTTGTCGGGGGCTGGGGGTCGGAGGAATGGGGAGCTATTTCATTACCGTGCCAAGAAATGAAAAAGTCTTGGAAACATTTGTGATGGTTACATAATATTTTGAACGTCATTAATGCCACTGAATCAAATATTTAAAAATAGTTAAAATGGCCAATTTTATAATCTTTGTATTTCTAAAAAATATGAAAAAACAAAAAATGCCGGCACCCTCCAGCAGATCTTGCGTTTGAGCGGTGACTGCCTCTCTCAGCAATGAGGCACCTGCTCAAAAGGCCCTCGGCTTTTCTCGGGATGAACATAAACCCAGTCGAACAGCACCCTTTGAGAGGAAGGGAGAATCTCATTCCCTAACTTCACTCAGACTGACCACCTCTCCCCACTCTGGTTATAGACGTGTGTGTCCTGCTCAGTGAGCACTTGTTAGGTGTTAGGTGCTTTGGGAAACTGGAATAAAGGAAGTTCCAGGGGATGCCAGGATAGCTCAGCAGTTGAGGGCTCACCTCGCAATCATGAGGATCAAGGTTC
Source organism: Craseonycteris thonglongyai (assembly GCA_004027555.1). Classification (NCBI taxonomy): domain Eukaryota; kingdom Metazoa; phylum Chordata; class Mammalia; order Chiroptera; family Craseonycteridae; genus Craseonycteris; species Craseonycteris thonglongyai. Next base: position 15,099 of record PVKE010024204.1, on the reverse strand, counting down.
AATTCCCGGCCCTGGCCTGTGCAACCCCACGTGCTGAACTGTGTGACACAGTGTGTGACTGCTGGGATGGCTCAGTGGTGAAGGTTCTTGCCTCCCGCTTAGGAACGTTATGTGGAATGAAACCATGTCACAACTAATGATGCACAACTATGGATAATACGCTGGACCCTCCCCCTTCTCTCTCTCTCTCTTTCTCTCTCTCTCTCACTTTCACTCAAAAAGACAATAATTTTTTTTTTTTTTTTTTTTTTTAAGTTCCAATTAGAGCATGTCTTGGGAGGAAAACAACAAAAACACTCTTAACAGTTTTTCTGTCTCATGTCCTTTCTGCCTCCTGGGCCTTCATTGGGAGAAAACAAAGACAAGAAGCAAAAGGATACCAGCTCCTATTGTTTGCTGATGGTAAAGGAAGGAGGAGTGCTCAGGGTTCCATTCATCCTCATTTTATTCTACAGCAACGTCTCCCACTCTGGGGACTCATCTATTAAATCTCTCCCTGTTGGCTGAAAGAGCTCATACACTTGTACAGTATGGGTTCAGTCTCCCCCCCCACCCCAAAACTAATATGTACCTGGGCCAGGGATTCAGCCAGATCGTTCCTTGAGATAATGAATATTATTATTCTGTATGTATAGATATTTGAACTCTGGGTCAGAGAAGATAAACTGTCTCCCAAAATAACAAACAGGAAAATAACCATGGAGTCAACCCATATTTGTATGATCCACCCCTCCATTGATCAAATTCTGAGACATAGAAAAAAATTGTCTTCTCATTGATATGGACATCTAATATTAAATTAAGCTCTCATGGGGTGCCACCAGCAGCCTGAAAACAAGGTTACTGAGAGACACAGGAAATAAGGGACCAAGCCCCCAACATGCGTACACGTGCTTGTTTGAGGGCTTCATGTCAGAAGTCTGTGGCTGAAATCCATACGAATGGATTCTTTGCATACAACCTGGAATTGATATAGGGACTCAATTTTGACAGTGGTTTCTTGGACTCAGGAATGTTGGCAGTAATAGGACCCACTGATTCATGTTTTTGTCATGTATTGATTGATTTTTTTCTAGTCCACTCTTTCTATTCCTCGTGTTGTCAATAAATCAAGATTATCTGTCTTGTTTTAAATATCTACCTTTGCAGCATCAGCCTGGGCACTGGGAATGAGAGGAGAGAGGAAACTTCGTGTTAGCTCTTTGGCTATTTTACAGAGGGGAATTTTTTTAATTAAAGGAGACGTTAAATCCCTTTCTCTTCGGATTCCCATTTAACGAACTTCTCTTTCTCTTCAAACATTGGGGAAACGGGGCACACTCTTAACAGAAAGCCCGCAGGATGTGTGATGGTAATAAAAGATGCACATTCTTCTGCCGGAATTCCTGGGTTAATAATGTGTCCCAGTGACCTAAATGATTAATCTACCGTTAATTTCTCATACTATGATTGGGAATTATATGCCTATGTTAACTTGTTACAGGTAATGTTTGCCAACTTTAGTGCATTTCAGTCTTCACTTGCATTGATGTTTATTTCTATTCAATACCTACTTATTTGTTCAGTTGCTGTCATTTGAGCCTTTTAGCCTATTTGGGCAGCAGTTAATGAAGTGCAAAATTTTACTTTACCAAATTCAGCAAGCACAATTTTGAGATGCTAATAATCCCTAATGGTCAATAGACAAATTTCCACGTAAGTCAAACAGATGGAGAGTACAATTTTCAACTTTGCTTATACCTCATGGATTTCTGCTGGACATATAACATATGTATAATTTAATTTATATATTTATGTATATTATATGTGCATATGATAGTAGAGCAACAATTAGTGTTTTAATTTTCATTTCTTATCTCCTGATACAAATTGAATTGTGATAAATGGTCAACATTAAATAATTGCTGGATGGGCTGATGCTGTCCCTGCACATGATTGATTTACAAACCACAGACCACTTATTACTCATAACAACCTCTACCAGACCCTGGAAGATGGATACAATTCCCCCATTTTAAGTAAAGGAAATAGGTAGTTGTTTGTTTTCATCCCGATTTTATGAGTGAAGATAACAAAGCTTAGAGAGTTTGAAAGATTTTCTCCTGAGCATGTTGCTTAGAAGTGGTAGATATGGAATTTACACTCATGTGGGTCTAACACTGGGATGGACAGTTTTATGTGTCCCCTGGCCAGGGTAGAGTACCCTGTTATTTAATCAAATGCTGTTTGAAGGTGAGAAACATGGGCAGTCCCTTCCTAATACAACAGCTTGCCTTGCAAGAACATTGTCATACTACTGCCGATTTCATTTTTTGACTTTTGGAAGCTAAATGTTCCCTTATTCATTCCTTTCGAGTTTCTCCTGTAACATTTAATCTAGAAGCACCCCCATATCCCTGCCACACACACACTTTTCCCTATGCACTTGAACTCAGGGGAGAGATGGTTACGCTTCCAGAAAGAAGGCAGAAGAACAGAGCACGTTCACAGTGTCCAACATAAGAACCCCATAATGCTCAGATTTATTGAATATATCCTAAGTACACTACTATCCTAGGTGCTAGATCTGGACTATTGTATGTAACGCTGAAAACAACACTATGAGGCAGGAATTTATTTTTTTCCCACTGTTCGTAGCTGAAAAGTTAAAGCATAGTGGGGTTTAATTTCCCAGCACTATATGTGGTCAGTTCAGATGTAAAGCAAGCCCCTGACCCCAGACCCCACACTCTACCCACTGCGGTCTCCGTGAGAGCTGCTCATAAACTGACACCATCTTTAATATGAGGTTATGTGCAGTCAATCCTTACTATTCGTGGGTCCTACATTTGTGAATTTTTGGACCCACTAAAATTGATTTGTAACCCCAAAAATCAATAGTCATGGGATTTCATGGTCATTCGTGAGCAAGCAGAGTGGTGAAAATGAGAGTCGTCCAATGTGCACGGTCCCAGCTGAGATTCAATAGGGTGACACCCTGCCTTCTCGTTTCCATTCTCATACAGTCAATGAGTATTCTATCCGCGGTCTCTGTAGTGCCTCGTTTTTCACAGTTTTGTGCTTTTTTTTATTGGTGATTTCACTATTTAAAATGGTCTCCAAGCTCTGTGTCCAAGAGCTGTTCCTAAGTACAGGCAGGCTGTGGTGTGCCTCATGGAGAAAACACATGTGTCAGATCAGCTTCAGTGAGGCATGAGTTACAGCGCTGCGGGTCTTGAGTGGAAGGCTAATGAATCAACGACATGGGTGGAATGAGGTGTCTTCAAACAGAAGCACTCACAGAACAAGGTTACATAGGGATGGGTTGATGACAGGTGGCCAGAGGGTCACGGAATCCTAATGCTGAGATTCAGCATTACTAGTTCAGTGTTAGCGTCATAGAATGTAACTATTGTGAGCAGCAGGAGTAGACTGGATTTATCTCTCTGTTATCTCACTTTCCATAATGACTTCATTCATTAAGTATCCAGGTATTTAAAACGGATATACTCATCAGAGAGTGTATGTTCTCAATGGGGGCAATATTGACAAAAACTGGGGGGTGAAAACTTATATGCTTTTTATGTAAAAACAGAGATATACCCGTATGTTAGCTATTATTATAAACATCGTTGATAATATTTATTTCTGCCATCTTCTTCCCTTCTACTTGCAGACCAGTGTTTCTTAAACTGGAGTTCCTCGTCACCTACGGTGTCAGACCTGTCAGAATTTTCTCTGAAATTTGTTGTTTTATTTTGTGCGTCCGTTTTGAGGATAATCTGAAGAATAATGAATACTTGTGTGCCGGGTCCTCTTTATAACGTAGTGCCCCCACAAGGTTTTGTTGCCCAAGTTGGTGCCTATCTTTGAATGAAGGCGCTCAGGCGCTCTGCTCTGGGTCAATAAGGAATAAAAGACAAGTGGACGAGAAATGTGAATGACCCAGTTAGACCAAGTGAAGGTCAACCGATGTGGCATCGTGTTGTAGCAGGAAGGACTCCCCGAGTTCCATTGGAGGAACGTGCGGGCAGAATGGGTCCTCATGCAGCCTGGGGTAGCGTGAGGATGCCAGAGCCCGGAGAACGTGGGCTCAGGCAGCCGTTACTATATTTACGTCTTGAAAGGCACTTCAATGCTGGCAACGTGTCATCTGCCACGTTAAATTAATGCTGTTAGTTTGAATTTTATGGGTTTTATGGCTTTTGTGTTTCATTGGTTGTTTTGTTTTGGTCTTATTGTTGAGTCAGAGCTAAAGCATATGGAGTTTATTTCTAGTTTTCCATTTGTGCATTGCTAAGTAACAATATACTAAAAATAATTTAAGTGTGTATTCGTGGTGCACAGTCATGATTTCTTCTGTATTAAAAGGAATGTTTGCAGATTTGAAGAGTTCTGTAATGGACCATAGAACCATAAACTATTTGAGCTGCTAGAAATCACTGAGTCACCTCTTTCTCCTACCAGATGTGGACACTGAGACTCCCAGAGGAGAAGTAAATGTTCAAGGTCAAAAAGCGAAGGAGCAGCAGACTGGTCAGAGAGAGCTGTTTGACATACTCCGTGCAGCGTCATACCTCCTCCAGTGAACCAGGGCAGATCAGGGGTGACCACTGCCAGGCCACAGGGGCAGGCCAGACACAAACTAGGGAGAGTGACTGCACTGTCTGGCTAATTCTGAGAAGGGGGATGTGAAATAGGCAGGGATGACGGGAATAACAGACTTGTCTCAGAGTCACAAACCACAGTGAACTCCCCTGCCCAGGTGATGTTACCTGTGAACTGAGATTGTTCCATTTCTCTCAATATTAGCAAACAAATCCCTGAAGTTCTTTAACTTGAAGCTTTGAAGCTCGTTCATGTGTTTCTACTCTGTTTTTGGGTGGTAATCTCACGCCCCCTCACGGGGGTATGTACCACTGCGTATTGCAATAGTGTTCTTAGCTTCATGGGAGAGCAGATCATAACACGTGGAATGGAAAGCACTCATTTGTTCTATAGTCGATTGTCATTATAGTCATTTTGTATTGCCACATAACTTAACAGCAGCTGCACACAAGGTGCATTTATGATCTCGTTTTCCTCTGGTCTGAATTCTGAGCTAGTCTTTTCTTCAGGGTCTCACGAAGCTGCATTCCAGGCATTGGCTGGGGTGGGGCTCCCATTGGAGGCTCGAATCCTCTTACACGCTCATGTGGGTGTTGGCAGAGTTCATAGCCTTGCAATTGTAGAATTCACAGAAGCCTTTCCTGTAGACTCTTGTAAACGAGTTACATGTTTAGGTCAGGCCCACCCAGGAAATTTAATTACTGCAGGGTCCTCTCAGCATCACCATATTCTGTGGTTTAGTGGCAAGTGACAGGTTCTGTGCACACTCCAGGGGAGCATATTACCAAGGGCCCGGGTGCTGGCTTAGCCTGCTCGGGCTAGTGCAATAAACTACCATAGACTAGACAGTTAATCGCAACAGAAATTTAATTCTCACATTTCTGGAGGCTGGCTTGTTTGAGATAAAGGTGTCTGGTAATAGCCCACTTCCTTGTTCACCCATGGCCACCTTCTCCCTGTGTCCTCAAGTGCTGAGAGGGGCAGGGAGCTCCCTGGGATCTCTTTTTAAGGACACTGGTCCCATTCAGTGGGCTCCACCCTCATGACCTAGTCACCTCCCAAAGGCTAATCACCTTCTGATACCATCACATTGGTGATTAGATTTTAAGATATGAATTTTGGGGGGACACAGACGTTTAGTCTGTAGCAAGAACTGTTGGGGCTTATCTTAGAATTCTGCCCACCACAGTTACTGACACCGCCCTAACTTGGTCGTGAGTGAAGCTCATGTTTGTCCACTTTCCTGTGAAGTTTAGAGAACGCTTAGCAATATTATTGGCTATGTTCATATTAAAAGTTAGAAGAGTAGAAACTGAGCTATCAGACAAGGTAAGGTTCCTTAGACAAGGGATTCTCGTGCTGCGCACTGTTGGAATTTGGGGCTGGATACTTCTTCCTGGTCGGGGAATGATGTCCTGTGTGTCATAAGATGTTTAGCAGCATCCGTGGCCTCTCCCCACTGGATGCCAGGAGTACTTTGTGACAACTACCAATGGTAGCAGACTTTGCTAAATATCGCTTCAGTGGACGAGCACCCCCTGGTGAAAACTCCTGCGTTAAAAAAATGAAGTAGGCTTTTTTAAAGACCTTATTAAAGCATAGAATTTATTTTTTAAGAGGACACATCTCCTTGGAACCAGCAGACCTTTGCTGTTAGGGTAATGCCTCCTTCTTATATGTGCATTTGTCCTTTAGTGGAAAATGTAGAGTTTATAGTTGCAAATAAAAAAAATTAATACGGTAGATATGTTTCGCAGATGTACTTTCTTATTCACATGTATGCCAACATTAGATTACGCTATCATATTTGACTGCGTTTTATAATCTTGTCTGAATTTATAGTCCAGCGATATTATAATAGGGCGTTAGTTCTGCTATGACATAGGTTAGGTATTTCCCCAAAGCTATTAAATGCATAAGGCAAGAAACCTAGTAAACCACGTTCTTGGTATTGTGGCTCCTTTCTTGGCAACGAGCAATGTGGCTTGGTGTGGGATGGAGTGGAAGGCACTGCCGAGTTCTGAAATCACAACGCTCAACGGCTGCCCATTCCTGTTTTCTCTAGGCAAAGGCAGCTCAAGCATCTCATCCGACGTGAGTTCAAGTACAGATCACACGCCAACCCAAGCCCAGAAGAATGTGGCTACCAGCGAAGGTAGGCATCTGGGGTTTATTATCTCTTGCCCTCTGTTCACAGTGCTGGCTATTTTTGGACGACAAATAAAATATGCGCGTCTGAGTTCTGTTCTCCTGAATGGGAGCATATGAGATGCTTAGAAATGAGCAGGCAAAGGTTTCCCCAAGTTTCTTTTTTTGTTGTGTTGCTGTCACACTGTTCACTCAAGTTGTTTCAACGAGATTGCAGTGCCTTGATTTCTAAGGCAACTGCTGACATTTGTGAAAGTAACCTGAGTTTGGGGGAGCCTTTATGACAGTATATATATATTGTTTTGTTTTGTTTTTAGTATGGAAAATGTTATGGTTGTAACATCCTTGTGCTGACATTGCAAGTTGTGTAAGAACATTCTGAACAGGCATGCTGGACTTCAGGATTGTTACAGTGGGAAGCTCAGAGTCTTGTGATTTGTAAATCGACTAATCACCGATATTTTGGAGTGGGAAAAGAGGTTTTTTTGACAATTTAAAGTGTCATTTAAAAGTTCTGCTTATCAGAACAGAGCGTGGTTGCATTGATATTCTAGATGAAGAATCTGATTGTACATACAGTGGTACATGTTGGAATTCAACTGTTTCCCAGTAGTGGAGAAGCTCTTGAGTTATTGATTACTTGTTTATGTGTGGAAGTCATTGTTTCTGTGGTGGTGTTTCAGCGGAAAGCTGACCTAATTGTGGAATCATCTCCTTTTGTTTTAATGTTAAACACAGTTAAATAAATTCCTTTCTGAAGATGAGTTCTTTCTGGACTAATTGTCAAATGTGGTCTGGGGTATGAAATCAATGCCATTTGTATTCAAAGACTGGGAGATGGTAGCTGATTTTTATGACATTTTCAAGTGTACAGGATGTTATGGAAGCACATTTCCTGCCCTTACTCTGGAAGCTGAATTCCTGCTGCTTCAGACAGGGAAGCATGCTCATGGCCTGACCTTGGTCGTCTCGGCTGTGTGATTGCCCTTGATCTGAGTTCCAGTTTCTGCATTTACGAAGATGGTTTCCCTCTGTGTGTATGTCTTCTCTTCGGGTGTTCTTTGACTTGGTGTGTTTCAAGTAGCACAGAATTACCTTCTCAGGGTTAATTATCCCCAGACTGATGTATAAATAGCTTTTATGACTGGATCATAGTCCCTTGTGTTTAATGCCTTAGCATTGTTTTTACCACCATTAGAAGGCAAACACACTGGAGTGTGCTTGGTGCAATGAGGCACCAGGTAGTAAACCAATTTTAATTTTCTGCTGGTGAGTTCAAATATGGGTGTTAGATCATTCTTGAAATTCAGTTAAGGTAATGTGCAAATCAGGTAAATTGATTCTAGACCTTTCCTTTTGAGGCTTTCATTCTTAGAAGCCAGAGTGGAAATCAATTTAATTTATTTACAATCCTTTCTCATCAGAAATCTATGTTTTGTAAGATGACCACTTCTTTCCAGCATTATTTTATAGTCACTCTTGCCACACTCAGTTGTCTTAATTTGAGTGGCAAAACAGAAAGTTAAAAGTATGTTAAATAATCCCTTTGTGTTTTTCCCTTCAGATTTAAGTTTTCCTAATATTTTTTCTCCTTTTCAAAAATAGAAAATACAAAAATATATGAGCTCTGTGGCAAGGGTTGGGGGAAGGGACCGTGGGACATCATACATTTAAAAATATCTGCGTTTTATGCTTTAAGGACAAAAAAAAAACCTCTATATGGATTAAAACGTTTTATTTTATTGTGCTTTTTCCTTAGCAAGATTCTTTTGGTGTAGGCCCAGCCAGTGTTTTGTATATTTTTATCAAACATATTATCTATCATTCTGAGGGTAAAATCAGGAGAGAACAATGGGAAAAGTGTGATTTTCATATGAAACAGAATTTTAGCAACTGGGCTAAATGGATATGGAGTTTTTTTCCTACTCTTAAGTAGAAGAATCCCATCCCTATAAAAGATGCTATTCATGTGTTTTACATATCTGAAAAATTATAAGAGAAAATGTTCCTTTGCTATTTGTTTGTATGATTCAGTTTTTTTTCCCCCTGTTCTTTGATGAATGTAAATGAAAAATATTACAAAGTAAATTAGATATGGGTATTAGTTACATTAAAATGTGTTTCAGGGATGTTTGCTGCATAATTAGTTCCATATTATCAGCCTGGCTTTTCAAGATGGCAGAACAGTAGCCAATGCTAACTTTCTCAGTACACAGATGACAAGGTCCTGGTTCACCTCTCAGATGACAATTAAGGTGTCATATCCTCTGACATCCACAGGGTGAATTTACCTGGTGGCAGTATGCATTTTCTCCTACAGAAAACACCTGTATTCAACACACTAGCAAAGAGACAGAAGGTGTACTTTGATTTCTTACACACGCCACAGAGGAACAAACTTAAAAATACTTCTCAGGTTCTCTTCCCACTGTTTTCTGGAACTATAAGAAAATAGTCAATGAGTGGTATACTTCCAGAGGAAGCTGTTTGATTACGATTATTTTCTTCAGTTTCGTGACCCTTTAAGGATTTCCCACCTCTGAAGGCATCGGTCGATCTTGTCTTCAGGAAGCACAGGCAGAATCCTTAGTCTTAAGTTCTGATTAGTATTGATTTCTAAAAATGTTATCTATTGTGAAGGATAATGTTCACTTTTCCTGCTGCCTTTGAGAACCGGGATCATACCTATAGTAGCTGAATTGGAATCATTGGGCTGTAGTATTGGACTTCTCCAGGATGGGCTGGATGGGGAAGGTTGTTGTTGGTGGTATGTGTATTTGTGTGTGCATTTGTGTGTTGCTGGCACAAAATAGCTAATGGCACAGGCATTGTCTTTAACTAGGACACATGTAGGTAGCCACTCTATGCAGAGTGTGCTGACAGAGAGACAGAGGATGTGGGAGTTGAGGGAAGAAAGGGTGTTCACATTACATGCCCTTACTCTGGGATGCTGGTGGGAATGGAGAGTCACTATAAGCAGACGGGAGGGATCTGACTGGGGACATGATAATGTTCTAAAACTGAGCTGTGGTGATAGTTCCTCAACTCAGTAAGGTTACTAAAAATATCATTTAATTGTATGCATGAAAAAGGGTGTTGGGAAGCTGTTGCTTCTGCAGGACCTTCAGATTTATATCTACCTCATCAGAAACTACTCTTTGTAAGTGCTGCCTCCCAGCTGTGGGACAACGTCAAGGACAGTGGTCCAAAGACCTGTGCAGAGGGTGAGTCTTGGCTCATGCAAGTACAGGATGCTGGCTGAAGTCTTTCTGAGATGGACTCTGGGGCCAGAACTGGCCTGAACACCTTCATCACGAAGCTCTGGACTACTGTTCGTCGCCCCAGGCATGGTTCCTGGTCAGAGTTCACTCACCACAGTACACATTCTCCCATGGAACTCAGAAGACGTGAGAGATTATGTCCCCACAGGTTTCCCCAACATATTTTTTTAGCTTTTCCTGGATAGCATCTAACCATAGCTCACGTGTTAAGTATTCTAGTACCCAATCATAATGGTTGAGGTATCCCTATTCACTCTAGCAACTCTGAGTCTTTGACTTGTGCCCCTGCTGTCTATCAATGTTCCAACTAATCCACTTGAAGTCAGAGCTGTTCCCCTAGGCATGTTGGGTACAGATGGTGATACTATTTGAGCAGTTAGTTGTATTCTGATCCAGTCTTATGCAAGAGTTTCATGTGTCTTTATTTTGTGACTCTAAAGCCACACCACCCCTTTAACGGATTGGCAACCCTCAGTACTTTCTCCCTGATAAGTAGTATAGGTTTTCTTTAAAGCCCATTATATTTCTTGAGACAGTTTAAGTTTCTGATTTCCTGAACTGTAGGGGGTTTGGGTTCAAGTGTAAAAAGTTGGTAACGTTCCATTTTTCTAAACAAAATCTTCATTCCAATACCATAAGCCACAGCATAATTCTTTCCAGTTGTGTTACCATTCTTCCTCTTCCACTTCCTTTCAGTCTTGTTCATCCACATGGCATTCCCTTTTGTACTGAAAAGAATGGGCTTTGACCTTTAGCAAAGAAAGACATGTCCAGCCCATAGTTGGAACAGAGTACACAGCAGCCAGCCTTGAGCAGGAGCAGGTAGGTTGGGTTAGATCATGAAGACACTTCCTAGAAATATAGCAAGCTGAACTTAGGCTTCTTGCACAGAACGCAGGGGTATATGGATAAGGCTTCAAGAGCGGCATCTCATTAACTCAATTTCTCTAGCTGGAATTTCTCTAAGTGAAGCAGTTAGTTCCAAGGCCAAATCTAATTAGTCTGTAAAGAATCAGCGTCATCTAGCTGCTCTTTAGCTATACTCAAGTTCAGATAGCAAACTCATTGACAAGACAGTTTATAGGTGTGATAACTGTATATAAACATTGGTTATCAAGCTAGAGGACCAGAGAGTCATAGGGTTTTTAGAGCTACAAAAGGCCTTGGCAATTTTCTGATCTAATTGCACTCCTTTTACAAAGAAATGACACAAAGAAATGACACAAAGAAATGAAGAGATTGGTTCAAGATTATGCACCTAAAAAATTGTCAAGCGGGAGTTTGATACAGTATTGTTTTGGTGAGAGATTGTCAAATTAGGAAAATACAGGTACATGATCTTTTAAATAGCTTTTGCCTTCTGAACAAGAGGCTATATAATTCTCTTTTGTCCAGCCGATTTCTGGCTGCTCATTTCAAGGTGGTTGCAGAGCTGGGTCAGGCTGTTCAGAAGAGTTTGAGAAAGATTGGTGATAGATCTGTAGTTCTAACAGGAGGAGAGGGTCTGCTTCAAATTGTGAAAGGACCTTAACCTACTTGAGTAAATTAGCCTCTTACCTGGAGATAGAAACACTAATTTTAAGTCAACTCTTGATTTTAAAATAGCCTTGTGAAATTACCCATTAAATTAGCTCTCAAAAGAAGTTCATTTTAAAATGTTTCATTTCAGCCATGTGAAATGAGTTGCTTTATGAAAAAAAACGAGGTGATATTCTCTCCATGGAACCAAAAACCACCAGTTTATTTATATAGTGATGGGTTCTCATGTTTGCAGTGCCCAAATTAGACTAATACTAAACAGAACTATTTTGAAAATGCTCAAGCATCTGGCTTTTTTTTAAGTGTCTTTGTCTTCCTGATATTATCTTCTTTCTACATGTTGAGTATACACCTCAAACAAAATTCACATAAATCACTTATGAAGAAGAAGATGATGCTTTTAACTTTAGGTGACTTCTGTTTTCCAAAGACCTTTTGTACTATCCAAAAAATTCAACAGACATTTTTGGGGAACACTTATTATCTCAGGCTCCTATTTGTACTTTCATGAGCATTATTACATTCAATTTTGTTTCATCTTCACCCTTCTCTTTAGAAGTACATATAAAAGTTTCCATTTAGCAGGTAAAAACAGGGAGACTAGAAAGTATCAGTGTGGCCCAAAGTCATATTAAATTGGTAAGTGGCAAGAAGAGGCTATGAGCCCTGATTTCTAAGATGAATTTTTAACACTTACCTTGTAACTGTCATGCAAATGTACTAAGAATTTCATACTAATAATTTTCCTAATTTTATATCAAAGTATATTTTGGAAGTACGTATGATAAGTATCTTTGCAAATGCCAACTCATCATTGGGTTCAGGCTACTGATATTATGCAAGGAAACACTTTTGTGGTCCATGTATAATATACAAATTGACTTTAAATCCTTAGTTATAGAAAGCAAAAGTCAATATTCCAAGCTACTTTTATACTGAACTCTTAGAAGGCTAGTTTTCAGGTTACCATAACTGTGCCTTTAACATACTATACCAGATAGATTTAGGGTCTCCAATTGATGTTTACGTTAATCATGAAGTAGAGCCTATAGTGTATGTAATATAAGACTACTGAACAGTTACGTTGCTTGTTTTCCCTTGAAAACTGAACCCTGGAATTGTTCTTTAATTTGAAGTGTACATAAGTGGAAGATACAATTTCAGAGCATGTGCCTCAGAAAATGGAAAGTGAACCTTGATGCCATTTGTTACAATTGAATAAAACTCAGTCTATGATGCAAGAGAAAAAGGAGTGCAGACATAATGCAGGAGGAGGAATAAAAAGCAAAGAACTAGAAAAGAAAAGGACACCAAAGAAATCTCTTTTTAAAATAGTTTTAACATAGGATCTATTCAAATTGGGAAGTTGGACGGGGGAGAGATTTGGAAGTTAGGATTGTGCTCTTAGGGGCTTTTACTCTGTGCATGAGGGAGGTGGTGACTGATTATTATAAAGAGTTGTTTTGCCTTTGAAAATTAAAATTTTAACTTAACTATCTCTGAACACTTCAGGATCCTTTCAGAAAGCTTTCCAAAGCTAAATTTAGCTGTTGAATCTCAATGTGTTTTGGTAATTAAATTAGCACTTCCCTGCTTCGTGACCAAGTTTCTTTTATTGTTTAAGGTGCTACTGCCTAATTGTAAGCTAGGTAACTTTTGAAAAACTGTACCAATTACATCTGGCGGTTTGAGCATGCTATAGATTCAGTGTGCCTGGTTTGATAAAGATGTCACATTTGCAACTGATGGTTAGTTTAGGCAGTGGAAACCTCGTCAGCTAGGTATCTACTAAATTGTTGTGTATGTTTTGAAATGGACAATAAAATCTTAACTGTCATCTCAGATTCAAGAACAAAGTTTAATTTCTTGAGGGAAATATCTTCCAGAATGGCAAAGACGTCATTTAATGGTCTCAAAAGGAAATTAAGTGTGTGTTTGTGTGTATGTGCATGTGTTCAAGGACATCTTAAAGTAATACTTGGGACATTCAGAGTCTCTCATTGTCCTTATACAGAGTCAATAGAGAAAAAAGTAAATCTTTAATATTTTAATCCCATGGCCAAATTTATTCTGTTTATTTCTTTCAATTACATTTGCCATTTCCAAAAAAGCACTCAATATAGTTAATTGATATATTCCAGTTAGAGACATTCTGGTTCATCTAAGTACAACTAAGTATATTTGAAATGAAAACTTGGATTATTCCTAGGATATCTTATCTGTAATTTCAGTAACTTAATTCAGGGGGAATTTATTAAAGGACATAATCTAGGCTCACGTACATTTTTAGGCACTTATGGGGGTACAAAATGTATGTCAATTACAAACTGAAAGCACAGAGAATGATGTGTTTTCCCTGAAGAGTTTTTAAAACTAATTTTTGGTTTAATTTAATGGACTTGGGTGGAAAACCCACCCTGCAGCTTCTGAGTTTCCATCATCCCCTATTGTCTTAAACATCCTTCACGGTGTTGCTATTAGCTATTTGGTTCCCCCAAGAATTTGATTTTATGGAAGGATCCACTGCTTCTAGAACCTTAGCAATTGCTGGGTGGTATAGCAATTGGGGATGGGACAGGACTGTGTCCCAGCAAGTAACCTGAGGATGTGCCGTTGAGAGGAAGAGAGAGAAGTATGGGATGCAGGCACTGGGAGAGGCATCGTGGCAGCCTGGGATGTGTGGGTCAAAGGTGGATGGGCGGGAGGAAGATACAGCATCGTATGTAAGGCTGTGAAAAGTTTGGAAAAATTCATCTGGATTCACATGGGGAAAAGTAGAGGATTCTAAACAGACTCCTCACTGGTAACACTGAATAGGTTGACAAGTGCTTCGAACATCCAGTTTTTACTCAAACATTTAGTTATAAAGTGGTTGCACGTTCTTTGTACTAGGTTTTCAACAGATCACACATGCTTGGAGGTGGCAATGGCAAACAGGCTAACACTCTTATCACACCTTTCCCAGGGTTATTTGGAGGGATTTACACTAACAGGCCACTTCTGAGCTTATCTATGGTGAAGAGGGAATGTGGATGACGTTGGCTGCCAACATTTTAGGATAAATATCCTGATATTGGGAACAACCATGGACACAGTCTGAGCTTGATGATCAGGTTAACATGTCTGTTTACTTCCTCTTCAAGTAGGAAATAACTTCCTGAGGATAAACTTCCTCAGGAAGTCCTCACCTCCCAAGGCTGTGGGGCTATTAACAAATAATGAGAGATAAGCACTTGAGTTGTAAAGGATATTCCTCCACATTTTATGTACTTACATACAGAAAATGCACATTCTGAAGGGAATAATGTATAACTAATTTAGACATTGTAATCAGTAGAGATGGTTGAAGAATTTTTATAAGGAGTACAGTCTGTGCGAAGCAGATAGTAATACAGTTAATAATTACAAATGGGGGATGCCAGGATGGCTCAGCAGGTTGAATGCTTGCTTTGCAGCCCTGGGGTCCAAGGATTTAGTCCTGACCCTGGCCTGTGCAGGCCCATATGCTGAACTGGGGTGTGCCCCCAGTTCTGTCCTCACCGGG
>PVKE010024203.1:0-23991 GCA_004027555.1 Craseonycteris thonglongyai | reverse complement strand
CTCTCTCTCTCTCTCTCTCTCTCTCTCTCTCTCTCTCTCTCTCTCTCTCTCGCTCTCTCTCTCTCCCTCCCTCTCTCTCTCTCTGTATGTGCTCTCTCTGTCAAAAACAATAAAATAAGTCTTAAAAAAAGTAATCACTGATGAAAGGTTTGCTGTTTCATAGTTGTAAAGTGATATCTTTATACCTATTAGGCAACAGTTTCAAGTACATAATCATAACGTTCACAGTATAACTGAGGACCAGACATGAGCTGTGTTTACAGCTGATGGTGTGTCTATTGGAGACAATATGCAATATGTTCACCCATGATTCCAAATTGCATAGACCACTCTATTTTACTCTGAATAGTTGAGTTACCAACTTGAATGTGTTCTTTCTTTCTCAGTAGATTAAAGAGAGGTAAAAGTGTTTCATCCTTTAATATACTATGAGAGTGATTAAAGGTGTACTGGAGGAGGTGGGAATGTATGGAGGGGGTAAATGAGGTTATAATTTTAAAAAGTAAACTGAAACAGAAAAGCCAGTGTTTGTTTAGGATGGGTAAATGTTACACTCAGTATTTCCATCAAAAAACAAGTCCTGGCTCTAAATTCAGTTACATCTGTCATAAGAAATAATTAGAATTAACAAGAACTAATAATAATGATATTTGTTGTTCTTACTAGCTAAAATCCACTCATATAAGGACTCTGTTGGCAAAGCGACCCCAAAGAGATTGCGGAATAAGTAGCCCTCTCAGAGTTAAACCTAAAATTGTTTCCCAATTGTCATCCTACCCAGCTTCCTTTCAAAGCCATGTTTAATCCTGTCATTGATATACTTATGTAAGCTCCTTTGGAATCCACTTATCTCATGAAGAGATTAAGCAATTACTTGAGAACTAAAATATGTTTAGTTTTTTTGATAAAATTTTTCTTTTTGTTGTTCTGAGAGTATATCCTGTCTGTGCTGTAGCTGAATGAAATACACACGTTGTAGAGGTGACTGCTTCGCAAGTGAGCTCCCAAGTCCCCAGATATTACAGTTTTATGTTGTTGCTACCTTAGTTTATATTCAAACAAATGAGATCTACAGCTTGGTCTGAGAAAGTGCTACTATCATTAATTCCCATTTGCTAATATCTTTCTTTAACTAATTAGTATTTAGCTGGTGAATAAATGTCTAATTGAAATAATTCTGATAGGCTCATAATGACATCTAGTGGACAGTCTTCAAAATATCATCTCATATGCCATTTTCTTGTGACCCATGAAAATGCAGACATTATTCTTGAAGAAGTAGCCAGAGCTACAAACCAAGAATTATTAGTATCACTGAACCCTCAGACATAGCCATGATAGAACTTTAAACATTGGTGAAGTCTTAAGGAAAATTAACTTACCATCTTGTATGCCTTAGGTTACTTATCTGCTCCATGGCTCTAGCCAATGTCTCTGGGAAAAAAAGGAGAAATGTACAAAGTGGTAATCCAATGCATTCAGTTTATCTTCATTAGCAGTATACTAGGTATCTCGTGCATACTATGTGGAGGATATAAGCCTAATCTCTCAGGTCACTTGAATACTGTAAGTAATATATGTGTATAACTTTTTTAAAACTACATAAGAATTTAACAATTTTATCTAATTCTAATAACTACTATGTGAATAGGGTAAAATATACTCACATTACACTGACAGTATTAAAATTAATCAAAACTAAGTGACTTTATCAGAGTCAGAATACCTACAGAAAGCTCAAATTTTTCAAAATCTCTAATTCTTTAAATAAGCTAGTAGTATATTTTTGCTTCACGACAAAGGAGACCTTCTCTCAGAAAAGAAGAGGATCAAATATATGCTTGTCAATGTGACTCACTACTTTAGCAGATATAAAAGGAAAATGTATAGTTATCTCAATAGATGTTTAAAAATCATTTGATAAAATTCAACTCACATTATTGATAATGATAGAAGTCTTAGTAGGTTGTAAAAGGATGCTTCCACAGCTTGATAAAGATTATATATAAGAATCCTGTCACAATCCTCATATAAAATGATGAAACATCATGATACTCTCTAATGCATTCAGTAACAAGACTAGTATTTCTATTATCATTATTAATTCATCAATGTACTTAAAGCCTGAGTCAATGCAATAAGATAAGATAAAGATATAGTAGATTGTTTCATTGTTTACCAAGAAAATCCAAAAGATTTAGAAAATAAAATCAGAGCTTATAAACATTATGAAACAATGTCAAATACAAGATAAATATATAAAAAACAATAACTTTCATATACAATCAAGTTAGTTTTTTTAATATTACATTATAGGAGTTCTTGTCTATTTTGGAGACTAGCTCGTCAGAGTTACAGTTTGCTAGTATTTCTCCCATTTCATAGGCTGCCTGTTTACTCTATTGTTTTATTTGTAGTACACAAGCACTTTAGTTTGATGCAGTCACACCTGTTTGTTTTTTGTTGCCTGTGCTTTTGGAGTCATATCCATTTCAAACATAAAAATTTTCCAACACAATGTCATGAACAATTTTCCTCATTTTGTTCTAGGAGTTTTGGTTTCAAGCTTTATGTTTATATATTTTTAGTTGACTTTTATGTATAGGGTAAGATAAGGGTCCAATTTTATTCTTTTGCATCCCATTAACATTTGTTGAAGAGATTGTTCTTTCCCATTGTGTTCTTGTTGAAGACTAATTGATTATTTATTCCTGGATTTATTTCCAGGGTCTCTGTTCTGTTCCTTTGGTCTATGTGCGTGTGTCTTTATGCCTGTACCAAACTGTTTTGGCTACTTTGTGATATATTTTAAAATTAGGTAGTATGATGCCTCCAGTTTTCTTCTTCTTTCTCAAGATTGATTTGGCTATTCTTCATCTTGTGTGTTTTCCTATGAATTTCAGAATTATTTTTTTATTTCTGTAAAAAATGCCATTAAGATTTTGATAAAAAAAAGTATTGAATCTGAAGATCACTTTGGGAAGTCCAGACACATTAATACCAAGGGGGAAGCCAGGATGGCTCAGCGGGTTACATGCTCGAATTGTAGCCCTGGTGACCCAGGATCGAATCCCAGCCCCAGCCCATGCGGACTCACATGCTGAACTGGGGTGTGCTTTCTATGTGGGAGGCCCCCAGTTCAGTTCTTACCTTCCAGTTTGGCCCCTGGGCTCAAGGGGGCATGCCTTCCATGCAGGAGGCCTCTAGCCCAGTTCTTGCCCTGTGCAGTTCCCACCCACCTGTGTGGAACAAAATTATGTTGAAAACTGATGAAGTACAACTATGGAAACTGCTTTGGGCCCTCCCCGTCACTCTGTCTCTCTCTCTGTCTCTGTCAAAAACAGTAAAATAAATATATATATTTTTTAAATACTAAAGCTGCATTGCATGAACATGGGATGTCTTTTCATTTGTTTGTGTTTTGTTTAATTTCTTTCATCTGTGTTTTATAGTTGTCAGCACATACAAGGTCTGACAATTAACTTCGAGAACTTATCCTAGAAAAAGTGCTACATAACTCATTGCTGAAAATCACTACAGTCACCTTTGGAAATAATCCCCTTGGGAAGTTATTTATCGACACCAGTGCCTAGTCCACTCTTCAAAGCAATTTTGGAACTCTTTTTCTAGAATAACCACCAGAGCTGTCGTCATATTACTCCTGACATCCTGAATGTCACCAAAAAGTCTTTCTTTCAATATTTCCTTTATCTTTGGGTAAAGAAAAAAAAAATCATTGAGCGCCAGATCAGGTGAGTAGGAAGGGTGTTCCAATACAGTTGTTTATTGGTTAAAAACTCCCTCACAGATAGTTCCATGTGAGCTGGTGCATTATTGTGATGCAAGAGCTATGAGTTAGTGAAAAGTTCAGGTTGTTTTCATCTAACGTATTCACACAGCCTTTTCAATACTTCCAAATAGTCAACTTGGTTGACTGTTTGTCCAATAGGTAAAAATTCATAATGAACAATCCCTCAGATATAAAAAAAAAAAAAAGTTAGAACATTATTTTAACTCTTGATTTGAACTGATAGAACATTTTTGGTCATAGAGAAATGACTGACTTCCACTGTGTACTCTGATGCTTTGTTTCAGAGTTGTATTGGTACACCCATATTTCATGATCAGTGACAAGGTCCAAAACATTGTCTTGCCTCCCCAAAAGGTCTTAGCAAACTTTGACTCTCCTTTGCTTTTGTTCATTGGTGAGCTCCTTGAAACCATTTTTGCACAGACCTTTCTCAAGCCAAGATTTTCAGTAAAGATTTTCTTGTTTCCCTATTGTTGTTCACTTGATCCACTATGCTGCTCAGTCAGCTGATGATTTTGATGCACAATTTGATGTATTTTCACAATGTTTTCATCAGTTCTGCTCATTACTGGCCACTCTGATCTCTCCTCATTGGTGATGCTTTCTCTCCCCTCAGAAAAACATTTAACCCCTTTGTACACATCCGTTTTCTTCATGGCATTAACCCCATAAACTTGAACTAACATGTCCCTGATTTCACTTCCATTCTTACCAAGTTTAACAAGAAATTTAATGTTTGTTTCTTGCTCTAATTCAAGCTCCAACATTCTCATGACAACACACAAAAACATGCAACGATAGTGAATACCACTCAGCAAAACACTGCCAACACAGCAACATAGACAAAGCTGTGAGACACTGATATATACCAAGATTATGAAACCTTAGCAAGTTGTATAGAGCTGCTAATTTAAGTGCATGGTAGCAAGTTTGCAAACTTAATTGTCAGACTTTGTAGGTGACATTAGCATGGACTGAAAGGTAAGCCATAGTGAAAATGTTTCCCCATCCTCTGGTCTCCATGTATACATTTAATCCTGTAATTAAAAGATATCTGAGGATGATCTATGTTGTTCTCCTTTTTCCTTTCCCATGGTTCTGCTGTAAAACAGCAGTATAACTGACTATATAGTATTTTCTACTTTAATTAATAAAAAATAGAAAAGTGAAATGTTAAAGATTCTACATTTTATGTAGAATATGAAACTAATTAACTTTTGTGTTTGCCACTAGCCACATTAAATTATATACTAGACTGATGGTAGAGGAAGGAGAGATAGTACAATCCATTTTTCTGATGTTAAGGTACTTCTATGGAAAATTTAAAAATTTTTTTTAAGATATTATTTTATTTATATATTTGTTTATTTATTTATTTATTTATTGTTTTTGACGAGAGAGAGAGACACAGAGACAGAGAGATAACTGAACTGGGAGAACTCCCCGTTCAGCATATGGGTCCACATGGGCCAGAGCCGGGATTCAATCCTCGGTCCCCAGGGCTTCAAAGTGAGCACTTAACCCACTGAGCCATCCCGGCTTCCCCAATGGAAAATTTTTAAATGACTGCATTATAAAACACACATTATTCTGTTTCAAATGTTCCATTCTGTATTTAAAGAATATGCCTATGTAGATGCCCAGAGCAACAGCTCGTTCCTCTCTTAGTGTTCACTTTTGTTTATGTTCCTGTTACTGCTTTTGTTTCATTTGATTTTCTATAGCTGAGGGTTTTTGTGACTTCTAAAGGGTTTCGACCTGGAGTCATTTTGTAGAAATAAAAGTGTCCTGTACAAGATCTGCTCTTCATTTGCCTCTTCTAGTATTTTCTAGCATCTTTTCTGTTTAAGGACAAGAAAGCAGCAATTCAAAGAAGTTCACTGAGCTGTGCAAGGTCACAGACCCAAATTAGTAGCAAGTTGTAACTAGAAGGCAAGACAGTGCATATTCAAAGAGAAAGAGTTTGCACTCACCTTATCACTGGGCTTAGGTGGTGTCCCAGTTCCAGGCAGGTGAGTGAGTGACTAGGACTGGGACAACTATTTTAACATGTCAGGACCTCCACTTCCTCATGTATAAAGAGGAAACAAAAAGGACTACATCATTGGCTTTCAAACTGCTTGGTAGCTCAGTAACCTGCAGTGGGCATGTGAGAAATTCTAGATTCTTTACTCCCAATCCAACTACAGTGATTCTACTTTTAACTGTGGTATGGATTGAGGTCATAGAGAGAGTTTTATTAAATAAAGGATTGCATATACATACACATACAAAAGGTCTATGTGCAGTACACACACATGACTACTACTGTTCTCTTTAAGCCCTTTTCAGACATCATGGTTCTAAGCAGCGCATGCAACTAAAAAGAATGTAACTGCCTTTGGAGTTTACCTCTAGTGAGATATAGGAGCAAGATCTATAGAGGTCCTCCTCAAAAGATACCGGTAAACAACCCACAGCACATTCTCCAGGGTTTTTAATTTATTTTGTAAGTTGTTTTTTCTTTTTTCTCTTTGTAAATGTTCATCTGGATTAAAGTAAGTCACTTGTTTCTCTACTGGATTGCATTCAATTTTAATATTTGAGACCAACAATTGTCCTTATATATTAAATAAAAAGTTCATCTTCTTAACAAAAGCTTATTCTTCTTTCTGTATTTAATTTAGTTCATGACAAATTAAAATGGGCATTTCTTGCTCTACTTGGAATGTTTTCATCTAATACATAGATTATTTGTAGACCTATCTCTGGAATCTTCTCCTTCACTAATGATATTTTATATCCAAATAATTCACATTAATGTAAACAATATGGATGAATCCCCACTCTATCCATCTCTTAATTATCTTGTTTTGATTATTTAAATCATTTCAGTTACTTATAATACATATCAAAGGCAATTTTTCAGATCTTGGGGAAAAATTAATGGTTAACTTTATTATGAGTATAATCTGTAAATCATGAATAATATTTTAAAGGAGTAATAAAAATACTCTTTGCAAAGATTTTAAAAGACAAATGCTTTTTTTAGGATGCTCATATTACTAAAAACATCATCATTCTTACAAAATATACTATAGAACAGTAACTAGGACATTATGATGTAAGGTCATCAATAATTAATATTAACGCATTCTTATTAAGATACAAAGTTAATTTGGAGATGCCTGAAATCTTAGATTTCATATCTAGAAATGAGTTAGAATCCATTGAACCAACACCATTGTTACAGATGATTTTATAGTTGAGGATACTGAGGACCAAATAGACAACCTTCAGGGTTATCCAGAAACTTATAGGTCAAACTGGGGCAAGAATCCAGGAATATGTTTTTGCTCAAAAGTATGCATGAAAATAAGTTAAAATGACACGGGCTTTGTGTTACTTAAAAGCTGTCTACCTCACTGCATTGTTGTGAGGACCATTTGAAGTAACTGTGTGAATGACCCTACACATATGGCAGTGTTACTAGGAAAATACTAAGGTGCACTTTAGAATTCTGAAATAAAGCCATTGTTAATGAGCTCTGCAAAAAACCAGAATGTTATGGTGCCCCAAGGCAGGGAGCACTTTACTTCTTACCAAGATTAAAAATGACTGATACAGATATCCCCTTGGTTCCTCACATTGCCTTCAAAACAGGAAATTGGTCCTTGCAAATCAATACTTACTCCAGCTCTAACTATAACTTTAACAGCTGTTTCATCTGTATTCAGTAGAACTAAGTCTGCAACTGAAATCTGAGCATATTCGGTGTGACTGACAGTTTTTTCCCAAAGCTATAACTGAGCTGGTTGGATCAAGGTTAATTGCTAACTGTGGAGTGCTAATGATACCATATTGATGAAATTACGGGATCACTGATAGAGCAAAGCTCCTCAAGCACTAGAAAGCTGTAGGCAAGCTCTAAATAATAGTTATTGATTTGTTTCTCTGAAGGCCACTACGTATAATAGCACAAACTGCTCAGAAGAATAAAAATTATCCAGTTCTCTTTTATAATTCATTTCTTTGCTTCCAATTTTCTACCCGCCAATAGCCAATTATAATTTTAATAATTATGTGTCTCAAAATAAGTAGTTTGTACCTTGGAGAAGAAAATATTACAAATTATTTTATCCTCTTTCATTGAGTTCCCTCTTCTCTACTGGGTGTGTTGAAGAATAATAATCAGGCAGCAGCTCCTAAACCTCTCGGCTTTAAGAAAAATGAAGCAGTGAAATAATGGTGGATTGAAACATTTAGTGTCAGACAATGCCCCGTGAACCTTAATTCCCAAGTTAAGGCTTCACTCTTGCCTGAATTTGGCCCTAGAAATTATGTCCGTGGTTTGTCCCATTTGCCAGTAGATCCACCTGCCACAGCTGGTACATCCCTCCAATATCATTCCCATTATTGTGAGCATATATTCATATTCATTCACTGAGTGCCTCAAGGCACGCTCTGTTGAAATTTATATGCATATCATATCCACCCTGGGAGCTTGGTAATATTATTTCCATTTGATAACTGAGGAAACTGGAAATCGGGTAGGATAAGATCACTTAAATTCACAAGAGTTGGTAATGGTAGAGCTAGAGGAGGATCCATCCATGCAGGGCACCCAGGGCTGCAGTATGAAAAACATTCTTCCTTTTCACTTGACCAGCTTCTTTCTCAGGGATTTCAGATTTTTTTAAGACATAAATTTTCCTATGAAATTTGTGTAGTTCAATAGAGAGATCGCTACCAACTTCTCTGTGTGGCTTTGGTACACATTGTAATCTACCTAATAACTTTAGTGTTTGGTATAAATTTAGATCATACATTACTTAAGATTACCCACTTCCATCTAGAAATGTACTAAACGGTAATGGAAGGAAGAGCAGTGGTTTATAGTATCAGAGAGGAAAGAATAATTAGTTATAATTTAACAGAATCAAGGTGGGTTTCACAAAAGTGAGGTTCAGGCTTTGGATATGTGTTTATATATACAAAGGAGTTCAAATCTATTCTGCAGTCCAATTCCCAAGCTCCAGAATTGAAACATATCTTTAATTATTATTCTACTAATACTAGTTTGGGGGGGGGGCACACCAAAATATGTATATATGCAAAATAAAAATAATCCAAAAACAAATCTATGATAGATTAATTAAAAGGTCACTGTCAAAAGGAACCAAGTTTGATCAATTTACTTTAGATGTGAGACTTTAATGGTTTAGGAAATCAGAGTTGTGTTCTGTGGCAATGACTGTGTCAGAAGGAAAAGCAAATAGAAGTGTAAGGAATCAATTCAAGGAAATCAACTCGAGAGATCGAGTGGCTAATCAAATGCGAGCCTTTATTTGGGGGAGGGGGCTCCCGGACGAGATTCTGCGGTCCCAGGAAAAAGATGGGGGCCGAAGAATTCGCACGCTGGGAAGGGAGTGAGTGGGTTTTATAGGATCCCGGGGTAGGGGAGAAACAGGTAAGGTAGTAAAGGGCTGGTGTCCATATATGGTGTGGTTGGTTGAGCTTGAGCCTTCTGAGTGGTTGTACCTGGGTGCTAAGGCCAAGCATCAGCCATTTGGGGAGGTCCCTTTGCCCCATCCTGTTTGTCCAGGCCCCCCGAGACCCACCAACCTTACAAGAAGTTCTCAAGTAAAAGGCATTTTACAACATAAAATGTTGCCATAATAAAGTTAGAAAAGTAGATAATGAAGTCTATACACACAACTGTTAAGACACATGATCAGATGAATTCTTTGGTGAATGTTTATGAGTCCCTCTCACCCCCCCACCCCACCACCCCAGCTGTTCTCAGTTCTTCAGAGCACTAGTCAGAACAAAATAATTGCTGAAAGTACGAAAACACAGAATTCGAAAGCTACATGAGACTTCATTTTGGATCTAGTTTAATGCAGGCCTAGTGAAGCGATGGTACAAGATACCACAGCCACTTAAATCAGAACTGCCACTCATCTTTTGGGTCTTCATTCACGGCCCTTTCAGCCCCACCCTTTTTTTCTCCATCGCGTCACAACAAGTCATCTAAGCAAAGTAAGAAACCATAGAGGAACTTAACTGTTTGTACTATAAGTCAATTTCAGCCACTTTTGTACTGCTACTTTACAGTCCATTTTTTCACTAAAACATCCCACACAATTCTCAAATGCACTGTGCCTGTAGAGAACCAGAGACCTTTCTAGTAAGTCCCCATAATAAGGTGACCAGACGTCCCGCTTTTGGCGGGACAGTCCTGATTTTTAACAATTTGTCCCGCATCCCGCAGCATTTTTAAAAAGTCCCGATTTTTGGAAAGAATGCACGACAAGCTAGGGAACGGCGGGAGATAGACCAAATTTTTAATCAAGAACCCCCTCCCCCCGGTCAATGGTGTCCCGCTTTACCAATGTTAAAACCTGGTCACCTTACATTAAACAATTTCTGAAAACAAAGAAATATGACCCAATTTTGGCTGTAGGGCTGCATGGGTCCTCTTACTTCCTCCTGGCCTTTGGCCCTCTGGGGGCTGTCGTAAATGGCCTTTTTCTATGGTCTTGGATCCCAGTTATTTCTACCCTCAGTTAGCTCCTATTTCTGTCACATGTCAGGTTCATCAGAATAAAATCACAAGGGGTGCAATCAGAAGAGATCTGAGACTCCTTTTCTCTGCCCTGCAATGCAGAAGTCCATGTGAGCATTTCATTCGCTTGATCTTATTTTGATAAATTTAGAAGCTGAAACTCTTTTGCTGAATTTTATATTGTTGTTCAGTTAAAGAAGCATCTCTCTAGCTAAGACACACTGATTCCAAAGGCTATGTACCAGCTCAGCTGAGAATTTCTGATTACCTTGGGTCACCACTCTGCTTCCTCCAAAGCAAGGTTTCTTCACTAACAACCCCTGGGAACAGCTGATAGGCTTGTTATTTAATAGAAAAGCAAATTCCTGTACCTTATCGGGGTCGGCCAAACCAAACTAGATGTATTCCAAGTTCATTGGGTGATTCTAATGGGCTTTCTGCTATTGGTGAGTGGATACTTGAATACCTTGCTACCCACCCCTGCATAGTCTACAGAGCAGAGTCCGCATCCCCTGAGAGCCTGTTAGAAATGCAGAATCTCCTCCCCCACCCACCCCAACCTCCTGAATGAGAATCTGCATTTTAACAAGATCTCTAGGTGATTCTCTGCACAGTAAAAGTGAAGAAGCGCTGCTCTCAGAGACTTTTGCCTGCAAAATTGGGTAATGAAGGCCAAATCCATTTCTCTTGCTTTAATCACTTGGATAATTGCCATTATCTTCCCTTGGCTTTTATAAGATAGTTAGGGCTTTAGGCGAGAGCTATCTTTGATAAGAGGATTTCAAGGGACGCCAGGTTCCCTAGAGCTACTTTAGAAACTTCGGTTTTAAAACAAATTCTCAGAGCATGACTGACAAAGAAGACAGCCTCCGGGCACTGCAGACAACTGCTCCGGTTGGAGAGGCCAAGCATTAACACCCCCACCCCACCCCCACCCCTGTCTGAAATCTTCTGAGTCAGGTTGAAGGTTGATTAGGTAAAGCTACTCTGCATTTATTTTCTTATTTAATTCACTGAAAATCTTAATTAAAGTCTAAATAATAATCCCAATTAAAAGTGTCATAAATGGGTCTAAGCAAAGCAACACAGTTTGCCCAGTAAGGTCTTGCAGACATCACTCAATCTCTAAAGGTCTTTTGTTTCTTTACTTATACAATGGGGGTGGGTATGGTTGAACACAAACTGCTCAGTGCTAGGGTATTACTCTTTTCTATTTTTAGAAGAAATGAAAAATTGGTTTCAGAGTACGTTTTAAAACTGTAAGGTGTTTCACAAATGTAATTTTTTTTCTTTTTTTTTTTTTTAATGCCATGTTGATGAATTTCAAATCCTAGCTCACATTTTTCTATTCCTTTTCAAACATTCATGGGCCCTCGGCTCTTGACAATCTTGAGATTCCCTAATATCAAATGCAGGTCTATCTCTAATACCTGCAATGCTCTTCCTGACCCCACTCTTGCACACTCTATTGGCTGTCCTTTATCTTCCGTCTCCTAACCAGGCTGCTGCAACACAACACCACTTGTGCCAACAGTCACTGACAGTACAATTTGCAAATGAGATCCTTTGGGAAGCCAGATCAGATATCTCCCTGACGTCTAGACACATTCCAGGGAGACTGCTTCACTCATTATTTATGCATGGGTCTGCCATTTAGTCACCCCAGGTTTTTAGGATAAGAGTGTGCTTTCCAACCCCCTTTAGATGACATACAGATTCATAAAGCAGAAAAATGTCTATCACTGTCATAGTGATTTACACTTTGTATTGGACTGTAACAGCCAAGATCTTATTTTGACATGCATTAAAAATAATTATTTTACAGGGTAAGGATGTTTGAGCCCATATGTAAACCTAGAAACAACTTGTCCCAAAGTCATCAGCTAATAATGACAAATGTGGGTCATGTCTTCAAGCCCCTTCCATCTTCTGGAGACATAGAATGCTATTTTTTAAATATTTTTGTTTTTGTATTTATCACATTTTTTCTTTTTATGTATCTTTCCTTTACTGGTTTCTGAACTTCTAGAGGAAAAATATAAAGCTGCTTTTTATTTCTAGTTCCAGAATTGAACACTGTATCTGGCAGTTAGTTTTATGCAGAACATGTCTGTTGGATGACTTTCAAAGGTTCATGTGTATGCACTGAAAACAAAACAAAATGAAGACACTATGTATTATGTTCTGACACAGAAGGGCCGGCTTAGAAAATCTCTCTATATCCATCTCAGTCCACTGTAAATTTAAACAAGTAGCTCGCACATCAAACACCACCCCAGTCATTAGGGCATCTTGGTTCATTTAGAGTCTAGCTCGTTCAACCTGCAGCCAGCAGGCTGCGTGTGGCCCAGGACAGCTTTGAGTGCTGCCCAACACAAATCTGCAAACTTTCTTAAAACATTCTGAGGTTTTTGGGTTTTTTTAGCTCATTAGATATTGTTAGTGTATTCTATGTGTGACCCAAGACATTTCTTCTTCCAAAGTGGCCCAGGGAAACCAAAAGGCGGGATACCCCTGAGACATTGTATTACAGAGGCAAAGAGCTCAAATGAACCCATATATCTGGATTTGAACCCCAAAGGGAAATGATGATTACTTCTTGGGATTGGAAGAATTAAATGATTTCATATTTATAGAACAATTAAGCATGGTAATAAATGTTTATAAGTATCTCTAGAGCCACCATTTCTGATTTCATTTTTTGGTACTAGGACTAACAACTTTTTTCGTGTTAATATTTTATATCAGATAATACCCAAATTTTAATTTTTAATGCTTATATTATATATCAGATGTTAATATTTTAGCATTGATATTATATATCAGATAATACCAATGTCATCAAATGATCCCAAATCATCAAGTAATTTCACCTACCTATCCAAACACTACACAAGTGTTTATTTAGCAGCTACTACTTGCCTGGCACTATGCCGGTAAGCTTAAATATTCTACCATGTCAGTCTTCAAATGTTATTTTCAATGTCTACATAATAGTCTAATTTATAAATGTACTGTCATTTATCACCGCCTCTTTGGAATTTTGTTTGTTTTATACTTTTATTGTAAATACCTAAATGAACATTCATATGTATATATAATTCTTCACCAGTCTTTTTATTATTTCCTCATGAAAAATTCAAGTACCACCTCTTAAAAAAAATTATTTTAAGAATTGGCCATTACTAAGAAAAGGCTTTCCAAAAATTTGGACTTTATTTGTGCCTATATTTGTTCACTCTTGACAACTGTATACATGCATTTTATTTTAATAGTGGACAAAAAAACATTTTATTTAAATATGTATTTCTTATATTAATACTGAGACTAAACATCACTTCATATATTTAACCATTTATATTTCTTTTCTGAATTATTTATTTTAGTTTGATACCAGTTTTTCAACTGCAAAATTGTATGAGCTCTTTGTATTTTAAGAATATTAAGCATTTGTCTTTCTTAGTTATGGCAAGCATTTCCCCCATTTTATGGCTGATTATCTTAATTGGGTTTCTATTTATTTATTATTTTTTTTTACATGCAAAAATCTGAAACTCTTTTGTGACCAATTTCTTTCAGTGCTTTAAACTTTAAAGCTCCTATGTTTAGAATGCTTACAACAAATGCTTAATAAATATATGATAAATGAATGGGTGTATGAATTACTGAAATATCTGACCCACACTGACAAACAATACCTTCATTTTTTTTTTTTTTTCCTGGAGATGTATAATAGTTTAGTCTTTCTGATCAATTGATAGTCTGGAACTAGAAGAAAAACTTGGGATTAGTACTGATTATCTGATGGTTGCATACTCAGTATCTGGGGAATTATCACAGCATATTGTCTCTCTAAAAGGAGCTTCTAAAAAAGCTCATGGCCCTGCATCTTGTATACATTTACCCCTGATGAGTACCCTACGTATTTTCCAACACACAGAATCAATGCTTTATGGTAGTTGTATTGTTTTCAATTATTTTTATTTTTTGTTTGAGAGATGGTGAGAGGAAGAGAGAAAAGGGAAAGGCCCAGAGCAGTCTCCATTAGTTGTGACATGGGTTCTTTCCACCAAGGTGGATGTAGGGCCACTTGGAGCAGGAACTGAACCAGGGCCTCCCATATGGGAGGCAAGAACCTTTGCCACTGAGACATCCCAGCAGTTGCCAGTTGCAGCGCAGCTCAGCATATGGGGTTGCATAGGCTGGAGCCAGGAATTGAACTCCAGACCTCATGTTTGGGAGGCAGGTGCTCAACTGCTGAGCTTTCTTGGCATCCCTAGTTTTATTTATTTTTTTAATAATGGCCTCACTCATTACTTAAGAAACGTTTAAAATCCACTTCTTTTCCATTTCTACCTGGCCTCTTCTGTCCTTTCTTCTATTATCATCTTGAGCACACATGCATGATAAAGAAGGATATTTGAAGGTCAGTGGCATTAGGAATTAAAAAAGAGGGGGAAAAAATGTGTCTTGGTTTTTAATATTTCATTATGAATTTTAGTGATACAATTTGTTAGGGGAAGGAAAGGACATAAGTTGGAAACATTGGCAAGTAAACTTGATTCCATTGAATGTCTGTAGAGATGGCTGTGTTTTTCATTAGACCTGCTGCTCTCCCAGAGCATCCCACATCCTGTTCAGAGTGAACCACTTACCATCCACCAAATGCTGTCTTCCATCCCGATTTCCTCTTTTGAGCACATACAATTCCATAAGCCTGAAATGTCCTTGTCAGCCTTGTGCTTTGCCTGACAAATATTCACTCTTTTATTTGGTTTCCTCCTCTAGGTCAGGTGTCATTTTTCTATGGTCTTTGTCCTTTGTTTGCAAAAGTTTGATTATGATGTGTTGTGACATAAATTTCTTTGGATTCACCCTGGATGGTCACAGTCCCCATTCCTTCTGGCACTAGGGACCAGTTTCAGGGGAGCCAATTTTTCCATGGCCCGGGGGCTGAGGGCATGATTTTGGGATAATTCAAGTGCATTACATTAATTGTGAACTTTATTTCTCTTATTATTATTATTATTATTACATTGTAATATATAATGAAACAATTATACAACTCATTTGCTACTATAAAGCCTGCCACCAGGTGCAGATTGTCACTTACCACTCTCTGATATGAGTCTGCAAGCAATTGATTTACTATGATCTCTGTAAGGTCAAACCTCTCTGCTCATGTTAATCTGTATTTGTAGCCACTCCCTACCAGTAGTATCAGCACCTCGGCTCCATCTCAGCTCATCAGGTATTAGATTCTCATGAGGAGGACTCAACCTAGATCCCTCACATGAGCAGTTCACAATAGGGTTCGAGTGCCAATGAGAATCTAAGGCTGCTGCTGATCTGACAGGAGGCGGAGCTCAGGCGGTCATGTGAACAATGGGGGGGCAGCTGTAGATACAGATGAAGCTTCGCTCACTCCCCAGCTGTTCACCTCCTACTGTGTGGCCCTGCTCCTAATAGGCCACAAACCAGTACAGTCCATTGCCCATGGGTGGGGAACCCCTGCTGTGTGGGGTTTTCTAAGCTTCTTTAATCTGTATGTTTATGTCTTTTGCCAAATTTGAGAAATTTTCATCCATTAAAAGCTTACATATAAATTTCACTTTGTCTGAGTAATCAAGCCCAGAATTATACTGGCAAAAATAAATAAATAAAAAAAAAGTATTTGGATAAGATTATTTATTGTCCTGGTTGAATATAAACAATAATACATCTCCATTTACTTAATAGAGCACTAAGTAGCTATACAAAGGGAGTGAGAATATCTCTATATCTTAATATATCCAATATATAAGTGAAAACACAAAGTAGAGAAAAAGGTACACAGTAGGGAACCCATAGACTAAAAATAAGGTTACATGAATATATTGTTTATGTATTTTTTAAATAGAGAATAAACTTTATTATTATAATCTTATGGGATCACTGTTGTATATGTGGTCCTTCATGGACTGAAACACTTTTATGAACCTGACTGTAACAAAATGGCTGCAGCAGTTCCAGCCTTCACATCCTCACAAAGCCCCAACCAAGACAAGTATATCTACTTGTAGTTCCAAGAGGAAATAAAATTCCTTCTGCCAAATCCCAGATAAATTTTTGATTTACATGACCATAAAAGGTCATTTGCCATGACAAGGGAAATAGGATATTTATAAAAGTAATTAAATCATAAGCATCCATCTTGGTATGGGGGGGGGCGTGTAAACTGGAAATGATTTTTATACAAATAACATGGTTGAGAGTAGGTTAGGTGTGGTTTCCCAAAGAACATTTGGAGCCCTGCTTTTAAATGGAAAATCATTATTAGATGGCCAAAAAATAAATTCAGTTTTACCTAGGAGGTATCAAGTTACCATACTAAGCCCTAAAGACACAAAGCTAAAAAAGCTTTTCCAGGGAAAGCCGGGATGGCTCAGCGGGTTGAGCGCTCGCTTTGAGGCTCCGAGGATCGAGGATCGAATCCCGGCTCCAGCCCAGGCGGACCCACATGCTGAACTGGGGAGTTCCCACAGTTCGGTTCTCTAGCTGTCTCTATCTCTCTCTCTTTCTGTCAAAAGTAAAATAAAAATACATATGCACTGAAGATAAAATAATTACTCTCTATAAATATAAAAGATACTATCTTTAAAAAAAAAAAAAAAGAAAAGAAAAAAAAAAGCTTTTCCAGGCTCTTTTGGCTACATTCATTAATGTATACACCTTACCCAAGGTCTGTCCTCCCAATGAAAGTCTCAAGCTTCTTTTCACACATCAGAATATGCTTCCATTCTTTACACCTACTATTCAAACATCTCAACATCTTCACCAACAATGACTGAACAAAGCAATATGCAATGTGTTCTAGAAAAGCATGGGAATTAGAATAAGAAGGAAGCTTTGAGTTTTTAATGTAGTTACATGGCTTTGATCAAACACATAACTTCTCCAAACCTCAGTGTTTTCACCAGAAAAGAATGATCATATCATCATTGTTACTACAGAAAACATTTAAAATGCCCTTACTATGTACTAAGCTCTGCTTTAAGTACATTAAATGGCCTGATACTTGTTGTACTCACAGTAGCTATTATTATTAAATATTATTATTTATTATATTATTAAATATATTATTATTATTAAAGCTATTATTAGACCCTTCATATATGTGAGGAAACTGAGACTTAGAGGTATTAATTTGTTCAAGGCCTCCTACCTTATAAGTAGAGAGCTGATTTTTGAACCAGACGTTCTGAATCCAGTTAAACTATGTAATAAATGGGGGAAATTTTTAATATAAAGAAGTTGCTCAATATATGTTACTATCCATGAACTGAAAAAATAATTATTCTATTTCACAGGGTGGTTGTAAAAGTTTAAATAAGATAAAGTCATAGAAGTATTTCATTAAAAAGTAATTTGTTGGGCAAATATAATGTATTATAATTCTTATTTTCATCTTCCCTCATTTCGTAAATCTCTCCAAACTTTGGCAAACGTCTTGCATGGATATTCAGTCACTCTCATTTTTTACCAGCACTTTTATATCTCCAATTGACATAGTTTGTCTATTGTGAACCCCTTTTCATGTTAAGCCCTTTAGAATCCCCTTTCTAATTCTTCCTTTCCGCTCATTTCTTCTCTTGCTGTCAACCTTTCCTCTGTGGGGATCGCATTCCCAGACTTTTATGATAACGAGCACATTCTGGCCATATTGGTTCCATTCCATTACTTTCTTAAGATAGTAGGTGACAGTTTCAGACCTGAGTTAATAGTTTCAGGAAACTTCTTTTATTTCTTACTCTTCCCCAAATGCTATAATCTTTTAATGCTGCTGCAAGCCTCCAAGTTGGTGTGCTTTCATAGGTATGATTTTGAGTGGTTCTGCAACTTTTTTTAGCGTGGTTATTAAAAAAATAGTTCAACAAATATTTATGTAATACATAATATGTGACAAATGCTATACATGGTGCGATGCTAAAAGATTAGTTTCACCTACTTCTCAAAACTGTCATCAGGGAGGGACTTTTAAGGTTGCTACCAAGCTGTCAGTCCTTGTCCCACACTTTGTTTTTTCACTGAAATACATGAAATGGGCAAGACAGAAGGTGGCATTTGACACTGAATTTTTCCTTCCACTATTTCTACATATACTAGAGACTAAAAAATTTGAAGGGACCTAACCTAGATGATCTTAAAAATTACTTTTACTCTTACTCACCTTCCAACTAACTATTGTCTCATATAGAGGTCCTTCAAATAAGCTCCTCCAGAGTTTAAGAAATAATTATCAGGGTAATCCCTAGGTGAAGTTATAATCCTAGATAATCATAATTCACCCACTTTATATAGGTTTTAAAAAAGCAACAGAAACCCCTTTTTGATACCATAGCCAATGTGGTAGAATTAACATCTAATGATTGGTCATATCCAGAGGCTAAATTGGTAATGAAGGCCTGAAAAATTGGGGAGGGGGGATGGAGTGGGGGCCTTGAATTTTTTTGGAATGAGAATTGAAAAAATGTAGTTTCCATTATAAAAGTGAATGTATCTTTGCTTCAGAAATTGATCTCATTCCCTTTTTGAAAAACTTTTCAAGGCTGGAAACTTCTTGCTAGCAATAGTTATAGAAAACCTCAGGGTTTTGTTTTGTTTGCTTTATTTTGTTTTAGGCTGTACTTTCTTCTTTTCCCACCTGTCCAGAATCTCAATGGCCAATTTAATATTTGATGCACCGGATGGGATACTGGTTGGGTTATATAAGCACATTGCTTATATTAGCTGAGGACTTTCTGTCAATTTTAGGGAGAATTTTTGTGGGGACCCAGAGACCTTAGATGCTTTAATATCTGGTAGATCCCTTCTTTTTGACACACACAACCATTTCTGTTGGCTGTATGTCTGTAGAACCTTCTGAATAAAGAATTCCTGACATTGCTGCATTCTTGCTGATAAAACTCTGGAGAACAAGCCTACTGTGAATATTATCTGCCAACAGTGTGTCCCAATCTTCCCTAGTTAGTCATATCCAGAGAGTGAGTTAGCCAAGGAAATCCTGGAGAATTTGGAGTATTTCTTATTTAAAAAAAAAAAAAAAAAAGGTTTCCCCCATTGTTTGCCAAAGGAATGTCTGAAATTTAAAAGAGAAAAAACAAAAAGGTGTCCGTGACTATCAACGGAAGGCCTTAAGTCAGTGCCAAAGATCAGTCATGATTTCCAAAACCTAAACAGTCTCCAAGAACTAGGAGAGAGCAAATTGTGTTAATCTCCCATGCCAACCCCAAATAACTAGCAGTGACTCTCCAGACTGCTGTTAGAAATGCCCCTGAAGCTGTATGCCTGCTCCATGGAAGAATGTGCTTATTCATAAGTGTGCTTAGTCATAAGTGACGTCTGCTATGAGCAAAGAGAGAGGAACAATGGCTTCTACGTCATGAAGTTACCACTCCCGTGCTGAGGGTTCAGTTTTAGCAATAATCACTAGAGAAACTCACTATGCTAGAAACTTCAGATCAGGTATACTATGAGGGCAGTCTGGAAAGTATCCAGCTATGTAACTGTTCTCATTATAATGACAATGGCTGTATTTTTTCTGAGCAACCCTTGTACACCAATCAAGAGAGCAGGAAATTTGTCACTTGAATACATAGGTGTTCGTAGAATGCTATTTCTGGAATGGTGGTATTTTAAAAATGAATATTGTTGTTCTTAATTCAGGCTTGATTGATGAAGAAATGGGCTGTATGAGGCCTAACTAACTTACAATGTCAGAGTGGGTGTGGCCAACCACCAATAATCCTCCAAAGTCTATTTTTCCTGTTACAGTAATAGTATTTCAGCGGGGCATGATCCAGCTCACCTCCACTTTTCATAGCCTTACTTGTAGCTAGCTGTGGTAATGAGACTAATTTCTTTTCTTTTTCCACCCCAGTGGAATGTGAATGCGAACTATATGTGCAAATTCCATAGTACTTGCTTCAGAAGGAATGTCTTGTCCCCCACTACTGCTCTCCTCCCTCTATGTCAGTTAGAAAGACAACATGGTAGTGACTGCTTCACCTCTACAATCAGGAGCAACGCCTACTAAACTATTAACTGTGTCCATGAGTCTTTGTTTCTTTGGTTCTTTCAGTTTTATATTCCACCTATAAGTGAGGTCATATGTTTCTTGATTTTTTCATTCTGACTTATTTCGCTTAATAAGATGTTTTCAAGGCCCGTCCATGTTGTCACAAGGCAGGAGGTGGGGAGGTGGAAAGGAGAGATGGTTAGGGAGGAGTGGGGATGGGGCATCAAATACACGGAAACGAAAAGTGAGCTGATTCTGGTTGGTGAGCACATAATGCGATGTATAGACAATGTAATGTAGAATTGTACACCTAGAAACAATGTAATTGATATCAATTATTGTCACCCCAATAAATTTAACAAGCAAACAAATAAATAAATAAATAAGAGCGACACCTAGGAAGGTGTCAATTAATTAATATAATTGGAACATACTTAGGTCCTTGAATGAGTGCATGGAGCAGAGTTGTCCTCCCAGCTTGGATTATTATTTTAGAGAGAAATAAATTTCTTTCTTGTTTAAGCCTCTATATTTGGGGATTTCTTTACTATAGCAGCTTTAGCACCCAAAGCTATACCTTGAGTGGTAATCAATAGCCAGCAGGGTGTGTAAAGAAATTATTAGGAAGATGGTGACAGGGTTGTCTAGCATAGCTAGCGAGGTTTCCCTGTGGCAACTGGGGGGCAGGAGCAGGATGCAAGAGCCTGACAGGTCTTAAGGGATAAGAAAGACTCAAGTCCTGAGGGATGCTGAGCACAGGCCAAGTAACTAAGTCAATTCCTTAAGCAAAGATAACAAGAAGTGGACCAGTTACTTGGTCAGAAAAGAATAAGAAGGGAGGTTGACCTGATGCTGTCTAAATTAATTTTTAAAAATAATTTATAATTTAAAATAAACCTCTCTGCTTATGATCTGGTTTGGTCTTCAGAGATTAGGTGTGAATGAAGCTACGTATATGTAAAATCTAGGACATTCCCACTGCAAAGGTTGCAGGATCTGGTGTCAGGAAGCCAAGCACATCACTATTTAAATTCTTCTAGATTTCCAATTTTTGCCCATATTCATATATCCTTTCACCTTAACCACACATCCACCTCTACCGGGCTTGCTCTGTGATGCCCAGTTCAAATATTCTTTAGTTCAGGGCCTTTTGAGTGAACATGTACCCCTTGGTTAACCAGTACAAAGATTCTTTGGTTGACACCATCAAATAGCTTTCAAATATTTTCTACCCTGTATTTGGTCAAAAGCTATCTATAGAAAAATTTCCATTAAAAATATATTTGTTGAGCACTTATTTCTTTGCAAATTTGCTTTTTTTATTCTGTTTTATTTCTCTCAATGACATCATCCATTCCAGATTCTTCCTTTTTTTTTCTCCCTCACCATATTATTCTACTTTAGAATATATAAAAACTTAGTTATCAGGCTTTATAAAAACTTCTTAAATTTATTTCCTGGCTCAAATCTCTCCTTCTTTTATATTATGCTACACATATCAGATAATTCTTTATAAAATACAAATTTGGTCATATTACTGCCCACCACTCTCCCCCTAGAAACCTCATATAACTATCCATTTCTTTCAGGAGGATATAATTAAAGGTTTTAAACCTAGATTTCAAAGCCTCTGCAGATTTTTCTAGCCTTGGCTCCCATTATGCACTCACAGGATCAACACAAAGGCCAATGTAAGGCAGTTCTTCTGACTTCAGACCTCAATGAGGAAACAAGTTAGGTTGACTTCATTTTCTGACCCTCAGGAATGTTCACTGTCATTGATGGCCTAAGGTCTTCGGGGGTGGCGAACCTATGGCATGCGTGCCCAAAGTGGCACGCGGAGCAATTATTTCGGCACGCGGAATTATTGTTTTTTGTTATAAAAACATCCTATGCCTCTTATAGACATAAAAATAATCGATACCTCTATCTCACTCGATGGGTTGGCACACGAGTCGAGCGAGTATACTCTTATTTCATAAACTTTGGCACTCAATCGCCAAAAGGTTCACCACCCCTGGAAGCCTTTACCTTTTATAGGAAGTCTTCCTTCTGTTAGACACAAAATTATAAGAAATAATGACAGATTTCTGCCTTGAAATGTATTAGTAAATGGTGTCCAAGGTCTATGAAAAAATTTGGTACTTTCAGTATTTTCCCTATATTACTGCAGAGTTATTTTCTTGAGGCTTTATAGCAGGGAGTCTTATTTGATACTTTCAGTGTTATAGGGGATGATGATATTGTTCTGCCATGTTGGCCATATCATATATTACTGTTTTCAGGTTATCCTTTCTATCAACTTTGCTTATCTTTATGGTTCCTAGTCTTTGTAACCAATTTCCATCAACAAAATCAAGCTGCAGAAAATAGACTAGAGACAAGACTCACTGACTTTGTAATGAGATTTTCATTGCTTCTCTTGAACTTTCTTTTTCAATAATTCTTGCTTCCATAAATTTCCTTTTGATCCTTGAGTCAGAAACCCCTTTGATATGAATGGCAATTTACCGCATTAAAATATAAAAATTAACTTGTTAGTACCTCACTTTTCCTTTGGATTTTACTGCCTTTCACATAGCAGTAATTTTTTTTAATCTTATGATTACTCTCTGCACATAAAGTGTGTTATTTGTTCTATTATTTGTCCTTATCAATAACTTATTTCACTTAATTGTTCTGAGGGCTTATTGAATTTTCACTTTATACTATCATAAATACCCTGTAAGTGTAAAAATTGAGTCCAAAATATATGCAGCATAACACTTCTTATTCTTTTTATCAGTCGCTTCAATGCATTTTTTTTTTATTTCACCTTAAATTTCCCATCCACTCTCACTTCTTATGTCACCTCTACTCACCTAGGTGGCTAAGGACTGAGATAAGCTATGAAATTTCTAGGGATGTGAGTTTACAAAGATCTTAAGAGGTTGTTCTATTCTATTGAATTATAGTGGAAAGTTTCTTAATATAAGGTACAGTCAAGGGAACTATATCATGTCATGTTACCTCTCCTCTGTGTCACTATTTTAAAGTCTTCAGTAGCAACCCATCAAGTAGGCCCTTGGTATATCTCAAATTCAATACATCCCTCTTTGATTATTCTTTTCTTTTCCATTAAACATCTACTCCACCTCTTAGCATCTCTATTCTTATTAATATCACCCTAAACTCTGGTCTCCAGAAAAGAAGCACTCCTTAGACTGGCCTTCAAACCCATCTTCAATCTGGTTACACCTACATTTCCAACCTTATTTCCCATTCTTCCCTTCATATACCAGGCAATCTAGCCAAACCAAATTATTGATTATTCTTGTTTCACATCTATTTTTGTTGTTGTTGTTGTTGTTGTACTATCTACTTGTTGCACCTTCAGGAATTAATGATATTCTCTCTCCTTCACTTCTATGTGCTATAAAAATTTGAGTTCAAATGCTTTATGCAAAACATTGTGTCATATAATCCTATAAGTATTTATTCTCTCTCCTCCAAACTTCCTTGGCATTTGATTATAATACTTGCATTTCGTTTTATGTACATGCCACTTTCTTCTTTAATTTTGGGTGACTTATGAAT
>PVKE010024202.1:0-23985 GCA_004027555.1 Craseonycteris thonglongyai | reverse complement strand
GCCCCGAATTGCACAAGTAATCCTTCGAGAAAAAAATAAGGCTGGAGGCATCATGCTCCCTGACTTCAGTCTATACTACAAAGCCTCAATAATCAAAGCAATTTGGTATTGGCAGAAAAACAGACATATAGACCAATGGAACAGAATCAAAAACCCAGAAATAAACCCACAAATATATGGGCAGATAATCTTTAACAAAGGAGCAAAAAATATGAAATGAGGAAAAGAAAGCCTCCTCAGTAAATAGTGCTGGGAAAATTGGAAAACCACATGCAAACGAATGAATCTGGACTATGAACTGTCACCATATACCAAAATTAACTCAAAGTGGATTAAGGACCTCCACATAAGATCCGAAACTATAAAGTGCATAGAAGAAGGCTTCGACACTAAATTTATAGACTTTGGGCTCAGAGAGCACTTTATGAACTTGACCCCAAAGGCAAAGGTAATAAAAGCAAAAATAAAGAATGGGATTATATCAAACTAAAAAGCTTCTACACAGCAAAGGACACCATCAACAAAGTAACAAGAAAATCAACCAAATGGGAGAAAATATTTGCAAACAATGCCTTGGATTAGGGGCTAATATCTAAAACATATAAAGAATTTATACAACTCAACAACAAAAAAAAACAAACGATCCAATTAATAATTGGGCAGAAGACCTAAACAGGCACTTCTCTCCTGAAGACATACAAACAGCCAATAGATACATGAAAAAATGCTCAACATCACTAGCAATTAGGGAAATGCAGATTAAAACCACAATGAGTTACCACCTCACACTTGTTAGAATGGCTATAATCAACAAGACAAGGAACAACAAGTGCTGGAGAGGCTGTGGACAAAAAGGAACCCTCATACACTGCTGGTGGGCACGTAAATTGGTACAATCACTGTGGAAGGTAGTGCAGAGATTCCTCAAAAAACTAAGAATGGAATTGCCATATGACCCAGCAATCCCTCCTTTGGGCATCTACCCAAAAAATCTGAAAACCTTAATGTGCAAAGATACATGTACCCCAATGTTCATTGCAGCACTGTTCACAGAGGCCAAGGCGTGAAATCAACCAAAGTGTCCTTTGATAGATGACTGGATAAAGAAGTTGTGGTACATTTATACAATGGAATGCTACTCAGCAATAAGAAAAGTTGAAATACAGCAATTTGTGACAACATGGACGGACCTTGAAAACAGCTTATTAAGCGAAATAAGTCAGAATGAAAGAATCAATAAACATATTACCTCACTTATAGGTGGAATTTAAAACTGAAAGGAACAAAGAAACAAATACTCATGGACACAGTCAATAATTTAGTGGTTAGCTGAGGGTGGTGGGAGAGGTGGGTGGGAGAGATGGGTGGCAGGGAGTAGGGAGGGGGAATCAAACACACGATTATGGAAAGTGAGCTGATTCTGGGTGGTGAGCATATAATGCCATAATGCGATGTATAGTCAATTATAATGTAGAATTGTACACCTGGAAACAATGTAATTGATATCAATTAATGGCACCCCAATAAATTTAACAAAATTAAAAAAAAAAGAAAGTGATCACCATGAATAAGTCCAGCAACCGTATTCACCATACCACACTATCACAATATTATTGACTATAATATTCACTATGGGGAAGCCGGGATGGCTCAGTGGGTTAAGTGCTCACTTTGCAGCACCGGGGACTAGGGATTGAATTCTGGTCCCGGTCAGTGTGGAACCATATGCTGAACTAGGAGCTCCCCCAGTTCAGTTCTCTCTCTGTCTCTGTCTCTCTCTCTCTCTCTCTCTCTTTCTGTCAAAAATAAAAAATATATATATTTAAAAAATATATATTCACTATGCTGTACATTACATCATCATGACTTACTTGTTTTATACCTAGAAATCTGAGCCTCTTATTCACCTTCACCTTTTCCCCCATTTTTAATTTTCAATTGCAGCTGACATTTAATATTATTTTACATTAATTTCAGGTGTACAGCAGAGAATTTAGTTATTTATATAATTTAAGAAGTGATCCCCCTGACTAGTCTAGAACCCACCAGACACTATACATACTTATTACTA
Organism: Craseonycteris thonglongyai; assembly: GCA_004027555.1. Lineage (NCBI taxonomy): Eukaryota > Metazoa > Chordata > Mammalia > Chiroptera > Craseonycteridae > Craseonycteris > Craseonycteris thonglongyai. The sequence goes on along the minus strand of PVKE010024202.1, from coordinate 21,914 downwards.
CATTGTTGACTATATTCCTTATGCTTTACATCCCCATGACTTTTTTGTAACTACCAATTTCTACTTCTTCATCCCTTTACCTTTTTCAACCTGCCCCCCAACACACTCCCATCTATCACCCCAACAAATTTAGTACTCATCTGACACCATGCAGCGTTTGCAATATTAGTTCCATTCCTTATAATACCACCACTCTGCACTATTTAAAAAGTCACTCAAATCTGCTCATTAAATGTATGGAATTTCCCCACCTTCGGCTTCTGTTTGCAACAGCAGTTCAGACTCTCCAGTGCTCTCCTTCTCCTTCCGAGTACCTCCTCCTTTATGTTCTGCCCTTACTCTATCCATTATCTAAATGATGCTTTATTTCCCAGCACACTAGGCCTGTCTCACATCTTTGCCCTTATACTCTCTGCTCTTTCCTGCTTGTGAGTCCACAATCCTTCAGAGGGCTCCTGCCATGTCTGCCTGTGAGCAGATGCAACATTCCTCCCTTGTCCTTGGTTGAGGCTGAGAGGGCAGAGAGAGCAGATACCATTTACTGTTCTGCTCATGGTTATCACCTTCAAGACCATATGGACCTTTACTATTCAGTACATTTGACTTTTTTCTTCTATCTTCATCATTCTGTTTAATACTTCTGTTAATCTAGTGTACACTGGGAGTACTATAGGTGTTTAACATTTGTTCTTAAATATATCAATTGTATTATTTTTATATAGTTGTGATAAGCAAGATAATATCTCCTGCACCCCTGCAATATGCATATTCACAGGTCCCATGGTTTAGGAACCTGTGAATATGCTGCCTTACATGGCAAAGAAACTTCATAATTAAGGGCTTTCAGGTAAATGGATGTTATATCTTGTCAAGTGCTTTTTCTGCACCCATTGACATGATTATATGATTTTTATCTTTTATTTTGTTCATATGGTTTATCACGTTGATTCATGTGTGTATATTAAGTCATCCTTGTGCCCCTGGAATGAACCTCACTTGATCATGGAGTATAATCTTTTTAATGTATTGTATTCAATTTACTAGTAATTTGTTTAAGATTTTTGTGTCTGTATTCATCAGTAATATTAGTTTTCTTTTTTGTGTTATACTTACCAGGTTTTGATACAAGGGTAAGGTTAACCTCATAAAATGCTAGGAAGTATTGCCTCTTCAAATTTTTGAGAGAATTTGAAGAGGGCCGGTTTTAAATCATCTTTGAACGTTTGGTAGAATTCACTAATGAAGCCATCTGGTCTTGGACTTTTGCTTTTTAGGATGAGGCTTTGGATAATTGTTTCAATTCCTTACTGATGTTCAGTATGTACATTTTCCAATTCTTTGTGATTCACTCTAGGAAGGTTACATATTTCTAAGAACTTGTCCATTTCTTCTAGGATATTGAATTTGGTGGCATATAGCCCTTCATAGTAGTCCTGTACAATCGTTTGTATTTCTGTGGTATATGTTGTAACTTCTCTTTCGTTTCTGATTTTGTTTAGTTGTGTTTTTTCTCATTTTTCCTTAGGAAGTCTAGCCAGGGCCAGGGGTTTCCCAATTTTATTAGTCTATTCAAAGAACCAGCTCTTTTTTGCATTAATTTATTCTTTTCTTTTTTATTTATTTCATTTAATTCTGCTCTAATTTTTATTATTTTCTTTCTTCTACTGGCTTTGGGTCATTTGTTCTTCTATTTCTAGTATTTTAAGTTGAAATGTTAGGTTGTCCATTTGAGATATTTCTTGTTTCTTAGATAGGGCTGTAATGATTTAAAATTTTCTCTTAATACTGCTTTCTCAGTAGCCCAATAATTTTAATATAAGGCATTTTATTCTTGTTTGTTACTATGTGTCTTTTGAGCTGTAGCTGTTAGGGCAATGCATGTCAAACCACAATGAGATACTACTTCGTACCTGTTAGAATGGTTGTTATCAAGGAGACAAGTAATAACAAGTGTTAGAAGGGCTGCGGGAAAAAGGGAACCCTCATACACTGCTGGTGAGAATGTAAATTGGTACAACCACTATGGAAAACAGTATGGAAATTCCTCAAAAAAATAGTAATAGAATTACCTTACAAACCAGCAATCCCTCTTCTGTTATCTACCCCAAAAAAGTCTGAAAACACTTATCTATAAAGATATATGTACACTTATGTTCATTGTAGCATTATTTACAGTGGCCAAGACATGGAAACAACTAAAGTGTCCTTTGATAGATGATTGAATAAAGAAAATGTGGTACATTTACACAATGGAATATTACTCAGCCATAAGAAAAGATGAAATATTTGCCATTTACAACAACATGGATGGATCTTGAGATTATTACGCTGAGTGAAATAAGTCAGACAGAAAAAGTTGATAACCATGATTTTACTCATATGTGGTATATAAAACTGAAAGAAACAAATGAATAAGACTAACAGATAAAAATCATAGACACAGACAACAGTTCAGTTGTGACCAGAAGGTGAGGGGGCAAAGGGATAGAAGAGGGAAAAGGGAGGTGAAATATATGGTGATGGAAGGAGAACTGACTCTGGGTGGTGAGCACACATGCCATATATAAATGATGTACTATAAGAATTATGCACCTGAAACCTATATAATTATACTAGCAAATAACATGCCAATAAACTTAATAAAAATTTTAAAATAACCATAGAAAGTACAACACCAGGAGTGAACCCTAATATAAATTATGGATTTGGGATGATAATCATGTGTTAATGTAGGCTCACTGATTATTACAAATGATCCATTCCTGTAAGAGATTTTGCATCAGGGAGGCTGAGTATAAGTGGGACAAGGAGGTACATGGTAAATCTCCGTCTCTTCTCTGAAATTTTGCTGTCAACTTTAAACTGCTCTAAAATGTAAAGGCTATTGAAAAAATAAAAAGCTAAAAGGAAAGAGAAAAAAAGAAAACTGAATAAGATGTGTAGGATTTGTCACTTTCTGGATTTTTACATGCTCTGAAATTCAATCTGATGTGTTCAATAATAACATTTTTTAATACCTGAGATTTATTTGAGAATATAAGAACTTTTATTTAAAACAAAGAGTTGCAACAGAAAAAAAATTTGTTTTTCCAATACAGGTTTCCCTCACTATCAGAAAATAGAGAATTCCTATGAAACCAAAATGTGTTTTGTGGGTAATAAACTTTGTTTGCTCTAATTTTAAATGCCATACAAAGTAAAATATGGCAATAATAGGCAGTGAGGTAGTATTTTTAAACTTTAAACGGGAAGATGCTATAAGTAAATGCTATAATTTCAATAGCACTTTATGCATGAGCAGTACCTAAATAACTAGTCAACAACCCCTACTCCAATGGCCCTTTATCTGTGCTGTTCACTGCTGCATTTGTGTTGCTTAATCCACTATTGAACACATCAGAGATACTCAGTCACTGTTTGCACAAGAAAGGAAGGGAGGACAGAAGCATTAAGTAAACCAAAGAATGTTAGAATTGTTTTAGTCTAGAGTGTTGTTGAAATGAAATACAATTTAAGATCTAACATCTTTAGAGAGAGAAAACCATGGATAGTCAAAGGGAGGCACAGAGAACATGGAAGAGGAAGGTGGGAAAGGAGGTCCCAGAGTCAGGTCTTCTATTTCATAATTTAACAAATAACAGATCCTGGGAGTATGAATTCACCTGCACTTTACCAAAAGACTCTACTACTTATATGTCAGAGAGATTCTTACCAGAAAGAGTTCTTAGTTGTGTAAAGAGATCTTTCAAATTCACAGGTGTCAGTGTGGAGCTATTTAGAAAATTTCACAATGATATTTTAGAAGTTCTCACTACAAAGGAGATATGTGAATGTCCATTTTATATCCCTGAAAACAGGTGCAGTCTCTGAAAGAATACTCTATGTCAGGAGTGTGGGAACATAAAGAGAAACAATGAAAAAGAATCTGTGATTTAATTACACTGATGTCAGCTTTCCACACAAACTAGATTTGTTATAATTAAAGCACCTGTAACAAATAAAATGAAACAAAGACATGTTTTTCTTCTTCTTGAAATAAAGATTAGAAATCCCATGCTATTTGAAGAAAATTTATACTATATGCCAAAAAAAAGTAAGTGTGTGTGTGTGTGTGTGTGCGTGCACGCGCACATGCGTGTGTGTTTGTCTGTGTGACAGACATAGAGAAACAGAGACACAGACAGAGCAATTTTCTCTGGTCTCTTAGTTGATAATCCAACAAAACAGCCCATATTTGTGACCTTTCAAAATAACATTCTTTACAGTAAGAAGATATCTATAAACTATAGATTAATTTTTCAATGACCATGAGCCCTAATATAACACACATTACAGTTATTTATAATTTATTGGTGTTTCAGATGTTTTCCCAGCTATAAAGTCATAACAGGAGCTTGCTCTTTGTTGTGTCAGAAATGCTTAGAGAATAAGAACTTAGTCATGAATCTAAACGCAGAGAAAAAGAATGCTTATTCTAACAAGAGGACACACTTCTCCATTGCAGTTTGCCGGTGTTTGATCTGTTACTGGGCATTTATCTGGGGAGCCATTTATTTTGGGCTGTACTCATACAGGACATTTTGTTCCAGCTATCTACGAGCCTTCCTGTGAAGCATACAAACACCTAGGCCAGACGTCAAATTACTACTGGATAGATCCTGATGGCAGTGGACCGCTGGGGCCTCTGAAAGTTTACTGCAACATGACAGGTAACTATGCCATGTTTATGTTCCATGAACACTGCTCTTCTCTATGTTCACAATAAGCGGTGCCACTGAAGTTTGTTTCTTCTGTGCTTTATGTTTCTTCCAACATGCACTAAGCTAGATATTATTGGATTTGGTAGGTAAATTGGTGGAATGTATTGATAAAGCAATTACCGGTATACCTTCCAAAACTGAACTTTTTAGAAAATCTACCCTTTGACTACAACAATTAAAAATTAACATTAGAAAAAAAATCCAATGTAAAGAAACCCCCAGAAAATGAAACAGCAAGGTTGAAGTCCACAGAAAGCACTGTACCAAGAAGCAGCCTCCACAAGTAACTAGACGGGACAGCTGTAGCATCACCTCTCAACTGTCCATACTGCCCAAGGAAGCTCACAAACCACTCCAGAACTTCTCCTGTCCCCTTAGTGACAGGGGGAGTCCCTTCTGGGTGCTGAAATCCCATTCTGGTAATAACAACTTACCTTCAGCTTTCATGAAATTTATCTGAGGTTTTCTCCTTGGGAAAAGAACCTAGTTTTTCTTTACTTCCATGGTAAATTCCAGACCTATGAATTGAGATTGTGGGTTTTTGAAAACTCTCGCAGCACTGTGTAAGATTTACAGCTCTCCTAGAACCCATTTTCCATCAGACACTTGGTAATATCTTACCCACCAAACACGTGGAGAAGAGCATGAGGTGTGTACTATTTACTGGCTGCAGGAGAGGATCAGTGAGGAATATGATGATAAGGATAAGATTATGTGATGCTACTGATGATGCTTGCTACACAGACTGTTTGCCATGTGTCAGGTACCCTTGACAAATTCTTTACTCAGGATGTGGGTTTGTATCCTGGCTCCATTAATCACCGGATATATCCTGGGCACCTTATTAACTTTATTAAACTCAGTAAGTCTCAGTGTGTTTATTTATAAAATATTATTAACAATATTGAGCTTGTAGTATATTATATAAATTAAACAACATATCTGCATATGGTTCTTATCATATCATCTAACACAAAGTAAACTTTCAGTGAAGTTTACCAGGAGTAGCATATTACTTTTTAAATAATATTGAGTTAATAACTTGCTTATGTCATCATCATTCAGATAAGATTCAAATTCAATCATGTTTGAAGCTAATGGTTTTTAAATCTCAAATATGCTTCAGAATTGTTTGCGGAGTATTTTTGTTTTTGTTGGTTTGGTTGTTTAATATACAAACTGTGTGGCTCCACCCATGAAAACTTTGCTTCAGTGCGTGTGATGTGGACATGGGATTGTGCAGCTAGAACTGAGAACCCTGAACAGTGCTCTAGGCAAGCTGACCCCCATGGAGAACTTTCAGCAGTATCAGGAAGCCAGGCAGGGTGCAGGATGGAAGGAGAATGGAAGACATGAGCATAGGATAGAAAATGTATAGAGAAAATGATGAAATGGCAGCTATCACCTCAAAAGTGTCCTCCATGCCAAGAAATCTAAGCAGAAATCTTCATCTAAGAGTTCGTTGACTGTTGGACTTGTCAGTGCACACAGGGATTTTCTTGTTCACTTTCATTTTAATCTTATTTGAACTGAAGTATAATCTATGAGAACTTGGTTTAATCTATAAGAATCTTGATTTTGACCATATGACTTGACCTACACGTGGAATACAAAACTGAAAGTAACAAAGAAACAAAAACTCATGGAAACAGTCAATAGTTCAGAGGTTACCAGATGATAAGAAGTGGGGGGAAGAGGAGGGAGGGGGCATCAAATATACGGTGATGGAAGGAAAACCTGACTCTGGGTGGTGAGCACACAATGCAACACATAGATGATATAATGCCAAATTGTACACCTGGAACCCATGTAATTTTTACCAACTAATGTCACTCCAGTAATGTCACTCAAAATCACGGATCTCCTCTTGATCAACGTCTCCCTTAAGAGAATAGGACTATAGTTGAACCCAGTACTGTAGGTGCAGTCTGAGCTGTGAAGAATACAATGCAACTTCCTACAATGAGAATATGCTTCTCCTGTCACTCAAAATAGTTATGAACATCAGTGCACCAGAGACGCTTGAAGACCAGCAGACACTATTTGGCCTTTTGACAACCATGAACTCTTCCTTCATCTGGAAAGAACATGAATTTGACATCAACAGGAGAGGATGGTGCCACAAAGCTTGACTTGGGCTGTTTCATTTCCAAGACATCTATGTTGAAGCAAAGCGGGGAATGATAACACAAGATAGTATATAAAGTATTGATATATCACTCTATGAGAAACTGTACATGCACCTTAGTTTATGGCATCTCTCTTAAAGAGTAGGGTTGTCCCAGATGTGATTGGGTGTTTATCTCTGTTGAATATGTTGCATTTTTCAAAAGTGAAAGCATGACATCCTCTCTGGGGAAGAAGCAGCATCTTGGCAGTGGGGATTCTCTTTATCCTTCTTCCTATCAGGGTGGTGGGGGATATAGGAGAGGTGTCACTTATACAGACATCGTGACAATTAAAGAAAAAAAATGGAACTCAGTGGCAGCTAATATTCAATACAAATTTGGGAAGAAACTAAAAATAATATTCAAGTATACTTCCAGGCTCTTTTTTCTAGGTTTTTTCATTTGTACATTTACTATGTGCCAGGAACTATGCCCTCTGAGACCAAATGGATATACTAAACATTGTCAAGGTGTTCACAAGTAATAAAACAAACATTAGAAAGCAAACAAGTAAGACATTTCTCTATAAAGAAAAAATAGAATTCTAAGGAGCGATTTATTTTTGATAGAGGACTTTAGGAAAGACCTCACTAAGGAAACAATATTTTAGCCAAAATATGAAGTATAAAAAGAGACAAGACAGTCAAAAAGGTAAGGAAGGGAAACGAGGCCTATAAATTAACACCCAAGGCATGAAAGAGATTGTTTCCTTGCAAGGAACTGAGCCAGAATGACTGGAGCATAATGATCCTAAAGAGGGTCTTAAAACGAAGTGGGGAGGTCGGCCGGGGCCAAAGAAGCACAAAGGTTTGGTCTTTATTTTTTCAATTATTTTTCAGTGCAATGGGTGGGAATCTATGGAGAGCTTTTAAGCTGCAGAGTGAGAGGCTCTTGATTAAAACTACCACTTGGGGTGCACGAAGGACTGAGGGAAAGCACTGGGAGCAGTTCTGAAGCTACTGTAAAAGGTCAGGGAAGAAATTATGCTTCCTTGGACCAGCCTGGTAACTGTTCAAATGATAAGAGATGGATTTTAGATCTATTTTGAAGGTAGTATCCTCAGGATTGGTGACAGATTCGATAAGTGTGGTTAAAGACAGTTATCAAGACTGTGGCCTGAGTAGATGGATTGAATAACTAGGTGGATTCGAGTGCCATTTGGGAGATCTGGAACATTAAGGGAAGAACAGATTTGGAGGAATTCAGTTTTGACCTGGTTATTTATGAGGTGCCATATACCATCTAAATTAGGATGCAAATTTTGCAGTTGGATAAGCCCCCAAAAGGAGTTAGAGATACAAATGTGCTAATTGCTAGCATATAAAGATATGAGAAATGACTACGTCACTTAGACGATTACGGAAGCAGGAGAAAGGCATCTGAAGAATGAGCCCACAGGAACTCAATAGAGATCCGACTTTTCTGGTGATTGTAAGTGCACAGGAGAATGGAATTGAGAGTAAGGAGAAGAAACGTGTGTGAGAGCATTTTGGGGAAGAATGGGCCATCCGTGTGGAAGTAGAAGTGACATCTTGGCTCCTAGAGAATGGTAAAAAGATTTGGAGAATGGAGAGTGAGTCTGAGTCAGTGTAGACATATGTTATGTGAGGCAGCACACCAGAAGTGTGGCAGGTCCCCGCAAGCAGGATGTGGCATGATGGAAGTGAGGCACCTCCCTAAGAACCTGCTCACACAACTCTGGAGAACCGTGAAACAGGTGGTTAACCTGAACTCAGGGACCAGAAAATCTTCCCATGAACTGGGTCTTGAAATGGGGAGAAGGAAAAATAGATCAACTTATAAAATGCTGTGTATCAGATGAAAAGCTGTTGAAACTTGATCCTCGGGGGCGGGGGAGGGAGCAAACAATTGATGATATTATATCTTTAAAGTATGGCTTGCACAGCAGTGAATGGGATCCCCCAGCTGAGACCCAGATACAAAGCTGGGAGACAAGTTAGCCCTCATGGAATCCTGGAGCTGAAACCAAGACTTAGGGTGGTGGCCCACAGGTATGGAGAGGACTGATTTGCTACATATTTAGAAAATTGAGTTGGCCAGGCTGTGGCTGGCAGGAAGGGAGTGGAAATGACCCCCAGGTTCCTGGTGTGGAGAGCCATGTGATCTGGGGCACAGGAGGGCAGGACTCGCTGCTGCCTCTGCTGAGTCCGAGGCCAGGACGTGACTACACAGACCCCTGCGGGACTCAGCACACCCACCCATCGCTGTCCCCACGAGCTTTAAGTACAGTGCAGACATTGCAATGAGTTGATGTCTATGCTGCTTTCCACTAAAATAAATAAATAAATAAATAAATAAATAAATAAATAAATAAATAAAATAAATACAAAACAATTTTATTATTTCCATGGAACATGAAAGAAAAATATCACTACTTACAGTCAAACAATTTAGAGACAAGACCTCTTACCTCGAAGAAGTTTGGATTGACTCACGTCTTGGCCAAGTTTGACATAAATGGGCACTTCTCATTGTTTTTCATAAGGCAGTTTCTCTACTACACAATTCTGTTGCCTAACTGTAGCTCAGAGCCACACAGATCAGAATTTAGGGGGTATCTGATTGACAGCATTTCATGGGCTGATACATACAGTTGACATGGAGGAGAGAACATATTTATTGAATCCTTTGTAGCAGAATTCACCGTTTTGTGCAAGTGGAAACCGGGTTTCCTTTTTCAGATCTCTGGGTATATTCTGAAACACAGCCTTCGTTAGCCTCATCTTCCTTCTCTATTTTTGTTGTCTCCCTGAAAATTTGGCATTATGAATATTTTTTAATGACTGTATAATAATCTATCATATATTTCTGATATTTAACTCTCTCTTTTGTACATTTTTCTAACATTTCAGCTTCTTGTTTCTATTTCCTTAAGATGTTTACTAACATCTTCCTCAGGAAACCTTGAACTTTTATATTTGAAGTTTTATTTAACTCTTTCTGCCCAGGGATTAATGAAACAGTAAATAAAGCCAAACTAGCCATTATTCTTGGAGACTTATTGCTTATCCCTAAATCAAATGCAATGTTTTTCTTAATATTCTATTGTCTAATTCATGTTTCTTATTACTCCATTTGCATTCATATTTAATTTTTAAAAATGTAATGAGGCGTCTGTGTGAAGTTTCAAGTCCAAATCAGGAACACCTCCTGCATTCTTTCTAGTGCTAGTTTCATAATATTACCAAAAAGCCATTAAGCTTGTTTACTTAATTTGTGCTTTCTAAAGCCCTGGGATTTAGCTGATCAAATTCTATTATCCTCTGTAATGGTGAAAGCTGTTCATGCCTTTTTAATCTAGTATTTATGGGGGCATGTTACTCAAGTCTCTAAGTACTTGCACTCAGTAATGTCATTTTATGTATTATGATGCTTCTCCAGAGTCTCAGCACCGCAGCGTGGGCCAGCAAATGGGTCATTGGGGTGGTACACTTGCATTCCGGGAGAAAGTAGCATGGACTTCCCTGCCCCCATTCTCCCAGCAGAGCAAAGCAGTTCCTTCACTATCACTCTCGTTTCTCAGCAGCTAACCATAACCCCCGTTTATTACCTCAGTGTCTGTGAGTCAGGAGTCTGACACAGGTTAGCTGCTCAGCTGCTCAGGGTCTCACAGGCTGCAATGAAGGGGTCAGCAGGGCTGTGCTTTCATCTGAGGCCTGGGACTCTCTTCCAAAGTCATTCAGGTTGCTGACAGAATTCAGTTCCTTGCAGTTTTAAAACTGAAGGCTCCATTTTCTCGCTGGCTGTTAGCTGTTCCCAGTTCCTAGAAGCTGCTCCCAGTTTCCAGCCATGAGTTTCTCTCACAGCCGGGCAGCAAGAGGGACTCTCCGACCTCCAGACTCCCTTTCAAGGGCTCACCTGATTAGGCCATGCCCACCCAGGATAATTTCCTGTCTGGTTGACTCAATTCAACGGGTTAGGAGCCTTACTTAGGTCTGCAAAATCTCTTCACCTTTGTCATATAGAGTAACCTAATGCAGGAGTGATATCTCACTCACATTCAAGGAATGGGGGGATCAGGGAGCATACCCCTGGTGGCAGGAATCTTGGAAGCCATCTTTCTACTCTGCTTACCGCACCCACCTATGCGGCTCTATGAAGTATTCACAACTTCATCTGCATTTATTTTTACCTTTTGAGTAAGAGTGCAACTTCGGTTTATAAAATATTCAGCTTCATTATTTTTTTCTTTTAATTTTTAACTGACTGTTCACTTTAGAAAATGTTTATAATGTAGATAGGTGAACATAAATTGCTTACTAACAAAAGATAAGAATTACAAATATGTTAGGAAATGTGTGATACAGATATTATATTTTATACTTTTAGCTACATACTTATAGCTACATACTTATATATTATTGAAGGCAAAGTAAATGCCAGTTACTATTCTAAGTAGATTATACACGTTAACTCAGATAACCCTCCAGTAACCCTACAAGGCAGGTAATATTATTCTTATTCCCATTTTTTTTTTTGATGAGGAAACTAAAGCTCAGAGAAACTAAGCCCTAATTTACATAACCAGTAAGCTATAGAGATTGACTTCTTAGAAAGGCTTTTGTAGTTATGTGTATGTATGTGCAGGTGCATATGTACATGTGTGTGTGAAAGCACATGTGTGTGTACACATCTGCATGGTTACACGTGTATATACAAAAAGTACCTGTCATTTTGGATTCTGTAGTATGATTTGTAATATGATTCCTAAAATTAGCATGTCTTATTCATCTTTTTATTATCCTCAAAACTTTCTTACACAGCTCAAATTCATTATCTGTAATTTGAACCACATTTTTGCTATAAACTATTTACTTGTTAATTGTCCAACTAACACCTTGGGGCTTTTAATCAGAGAACACATTTTAAATCAAATCACTTGTAAACAATTAAGCAGCTATTATCAATTTTAGCTATTAATTTAACTACAATTATTTTCTCTGAATTAATTTTCTGAGAGCTTTATAGGATAACCTGTGTACTTCCTGTGTACCCAAGTCAATCATTCCTTAGGGTTTGTGCCCAACTTTTAGGATAATTTAAATTCTGTCCCCAGGATCTAGTTACTCTTTCAGTGTAAAATCTTAAACAAATCTAGCAAAATCTATTTTGAGACTATAATAAGATTGAAAAGAATTGTATTGAGTATGACCTGTAATATTTAATTTGACTATTCAATGTGCCTCCTTCTTCCCAGTTTTGAAAGGAAATCAGCTAGAAATGAGGACACACACAGTTCTCCTATTCTGTATTAGAGCTTATGATTATTAACAGTGACAAGTCAGGCACTACTACACTTCTAACCCCTTCATGTCCCGCTATGTCATGAACTATTTCTCTGATGTGTTTGTGACCTAAAGTGTAAGTCTCGAAACACTAACTTCTTCCATTTTTTCCCTTCACACATTTTTATTTGTTCTCATCAAAAGCCGTCTTTCTCCTCTTTCTGTCTCCTGACCTAGTTTACCTCCTCTATCGTTAACCTTCATGTAGCGCCTCTCTCCTCTACGTCTTCTCACTGCCACTACCACATTGTCTCCTCGTCACTGACCTCTCAGAAGCTGTCTTTGTTATAAACCTTTGTAACACTTGGCAACTCCTGCTTCCCGCACTCAGCTATTTCAGTGCCTCACAATCAGGATAAATCTTTGAATTCAATTCTGTTCATACAGCTTCAATTGAAAATCTAGGAACCAACTCACTGATCAAATACAGCCCCAAAACTGCTTTTCTTCAAAACTGATTACGCACTCGCCCAAGTCTCCATCTGGATTTACGCTCATATTCCACAGCCTGCATCTAGCAGGCTTTCTTTTAAATCTCTTCATTGTGTGTCAGTCACAGTGACAGGCTAATACTACAAAAGTTTTCAAATGGTTTTCAAACTTCAAATCGAGAAAAGGAGAAGGAAACTTTAAGAGGTTTGGTGAGGCCCACACCATGAGGCAGGGTCCGGGAAGGGAGTGTAGGACTTCAAGTAAAGTCAACATAAAGCCCCTTGAGATCTCTAACAGGCATCTCAGAGCCACCTCTGCAGCCTCCAAAATGGTACCCCAGATGCAAATACACCTACTTTCAAGGGTTGTTACACATCTGCCAACAGTAATATAAACACACTGCCTTTCAGTGCTTTAAAAGCAATGCCTTTGCTACATGAATGTGCTGTTCCAGAGCTAAGAACGCCTTCACATTGTCTCTGACTAGGGACTAGTTAGTGTTTGGTTTCCTCTGACATTTTGGGATCTGAAACTCCTCTGTCTGTCAGGCAGGAGGGGAGAGAAATAAACCATCTTGGAAAATCCAATTAAGATCAGCTCATTGCTTTTTGATCAAAATCAAAATGCATAGGAATAATCTCACACTTATTCAGTAGGAATTTCTCCCCTCTGAGTAAATTTAAAGCGAATCTGCTTGTGTTTCTGCCTCTTCAAACCCTACATTGTTCAGTTTTGTGGGTCACCTTTCATTTCTTCTAAGTAAATCAATGTCCATATCCAAAAGTCCCTGGCAATTTAATTGGGAAAATCTCATCCAGCAACTAATCTCTCTTTTTAATTTGTGTCTTGGTCTAATCGATGCAACCAAGAAAACAAAATAAACTGCATCAATACTACATTGCTTAAACTGGCAAATATTGAAGTCGTATTTCCTGGCTGACTTAAACTAGAAGCTCTAAAGCTCATTAGTTCCCTACAGAAATGACTACCTCATGATAGCATTTGTCTCATTTGTAAAGAGGGAGGAAATAACTTTGGAAAAAGATATACCTTTGCATGAAGATGTCAAAAATCTCTTACTTGCCATTTGTATACACTGGACTTTATTAGTGATTGCTTCTCTTCACATAATTAGTAATTTTTTTTATTGTTAAATTTATTGGGGTGACATTGGTTGGCAACAACTACATAACGTAGTTTCCAGGTGTTCAACTTCATACCACACCATCCATGCACTGCACCGTGTGCTTACCACCCAGAATCAGCTCTCCCTCCACCACCACATATCTGTTGCCCACTCCTAACTTCGCCCTCTCCCCCTCAGGTAACCACCAAACTACTGAGTGTGTCCGTAAGTGTTTGAGTCTTTGTTACTTTCAGTTCTATAATCCACCTAGAAGTGAAGGCATACATATCTTGATTCATTCATTCGGACTTATTTTGCTTAATAAGATGGTCTCAAGGTCCATCCATGTTGTCACAAATGACTGTATTTCACCTTTTCTTTTTTTTCTCTTTATGATTTTTTTATTGTTAAATTTATTGGGGTGACATTGGTCGGCAATATAGTTTCCAGGTGCACGACTCTACATTACATCATCTATGCAATGCATTACATGCTCGCCATCTAGAATCATCTCTCCTTCCATCACCACATATCTGGTGTCCATTCCCAACTCCCATTCCTACTGTCCCTCCCTGCTCCCCCTTACCCTCAGATAACCACCAAACTGTGGAGTGCATCCATAAGGTTTTGTTTCTTTGTTACTTTCAGTTTTATACTCCACCTATAAGTTAGGTCATATGTTTCCTGATTCTTCATCTTTTCTTATCGCTGAGTAGTAGTCCATTGTGCAAATGTACTGCAACTTCTTTATCCAGTCATCAAAGGACACTTCAGTTGTTTCCATGACTTGGCCACCGTGAACAGTGCTAAAATGAATGGTTGGTTACCGATATCTTTGTGATTTAAGGTTTTCAGGTTTTTTGGGTAGATGCCCAGTAGAGGGATGGCTGGGTCATATGGCAATTCCATTCCTAATTTTTTGAGGAATCTCCATACAACCTCCCATAGTGGTTGTACCAGTTTACATTCCCACCAGCAGTGTATGAGGGTTTCTTTTTCTCCACAGCCTCTCCAGCACTTGTTATCCCTTGTCTTATTGATTATAGCCATTCTAACAGGTGTAAGATGGTATCTCATTGTGGTTTTTATTTGCATTTCCCTAATTGCTAGTGATGTTGAGCATTTTTTCATATATCTGTTGACCATTTATAGGTTTTCATAAGAGCAGTGTCTGTTTAGGTCTTCTGCCCATTTTTTAGTTGTATTGCTTGTTTTCTTGTTGTTGAGTTGTACAAGTTCTCTGTATATTTTTTATATTAGCCCCCTATCAGAGGTGTTGTTTGCAAATATTTGCTCCCAGTTGGTTAGGTGCCTCTTTGCTTTGTTGACATTTCCCTTTGCAGGTGCAGAAGCTTTTTAGTTTGATAAAATCCCATTCATTTATTTTTGCTTTTACTTCCCTTGCCATTGAAGCCAGGTTCATAAAGTCCTCTCTGAATCCCAGATCTGTAAGTTTAGTACAAATGTTTTCTTCTATGCAAGTTACTGTTTTGGGTCTTATTTGATAGTCTTTAATCCATTTTGAGTTGATTTTGGTATATGGTGACAGATCATAGTTCACATTCAGTCTTTTGCATGTGGTTTTCCAATTTTCCCAGCATCATTTACTGAAGAGGCTTTCTTTTCCCCACTGTATATTTTTTGCTTCTTTGTCTAAAATAATCTGTCTGGGGGAGGCCGGGATGGCTCAGTGGGTTGAGCGCTCACTTTGCAGTGCCTGGGACTGAGGACTGAATCCCGGCCCCGGCCCATGCGGAACCATGTGCTGAACTGGGGAGTTGCCCCAGTTCGGGTCTCTCTCTCTCTGTCTCTGTCTCTGTATCTCTCTCTCGCTGTCAAAAAATTAATAAAATAAATAAATAAAAACTTAAAAAATAAATAAATAGATAAAATAAAATAAAATAAAATAAAATAATCTGTCTGTGTATTTGTGGGTTTATTTCTGGGTTTTCAGTTCTGTTCCATTGGTCTGTATATCTGTATTTCTGCCAATACCAAGCTGTTTTGATTACTGAGGCTTTGTAGTACAGATTAAATTCAGGCAGTGAGATGCCCCCTGTTTTATTTTATTTTTCTTAAGATGGCTTTGATGATTTGGGGTCTTTTGTAGTTCCATACAAATGTGATGATTTTGTAATCTATTTCTTGAAGGAATGTCTGTGGGATTTTGATGAAAATGGTACTTAATCTGTGTATTGCTTTAGGTAATATGGCCATTTTAACTATGTTGATTCTTCCAATCCATGAACATGGAATATCTTTCCATTTTTTTGTGTTTTCTTTAGTTTCTTTTAGCAGTATATTATTGTTTTCAGCATATGAGTCCTTCATGTTCTTTGTTAGATTTATTCCTACATATTTCTGTTTGTTTGTTTTTTTGTAATGACAAAGGGGATGGATTTTCTCATCTGTCTTTCTGAAGTTTCATTGTTCCTGTATAAAAATGCAGTTGAGTTTTGCACAATAATTTTGTATTCTGCAACTTTATGTATGTGTTTATTGTTTGTAATAGATTCTGATAGAGTCTTTAAAGTTTTCTATATAAAGGATTAAGTCATCTGCAAAGAGTGACAGTTTGACTTCTTCTCTTTCCATTCTAATACTTTTTATTCCTTTCTCCTGCCTGATAGCTCTGGCTAGAACTTCCAGCACTATGTGGAATAGCAGTGGTGACAGGTGGCATTCCTGTCTAGTTTCTGATTTTAGAAAAGTACGTTTCATCTTTTCCTCATTCAATATAGTATTTGCTGAGGGTTTGTCTATAAGGCCTTTATTATGTTGTGGTACTTTCCTTCAACTCCCATTTTATTCAGTGTTTTTATTATAAATAAGTGTTGTGTCTTGCCAAACACTTTTTCTGCATCAACTGAGATAGTCATGTGGTTTTTATTCTTTATTTGGTTTATGTGCTGGATTACATTGATTGATTTGTGTATGTTGAACCATCTTGTGCCTCTAGATTGAATCCCATTTGATTATGATGAATAATCTGTTTAAAGCAATGTTGTATTCTGTTTGCCAGGATTTTGTTTAGGATATTTGCATCAGTATTTATCAGAGAGACTGGCCTATAGTTATCCTTTTCAGTATTGTCTTTCCCAGGTTTTGGTATTAGGGAAATATTGGCTTCAATAGAATGAGTTTGGTAGTATTGCCTCCTCTTGAATTTTTTTAAGTAGTCTGAGGAGAATGGGCATTAGTTCTTCTTTGAATGCTTGATAAAACTCATTGGTAAAACCATCTGTTTCAGGCCTTTTGCCTTTTGGCAGATTTTGGATAGTCATTCCATGTTCTGTACTGTTGATTGGTCTATTTAGGTTATCCAGTTCTTCTTGGTTCAGTCTAGGTAAACTATGTTTCTAGAAATTTGTCCAAGTCCTTTAGTCAGGGGTGATGAACCTTTTGGCGATTGAGTGCCAAAGTTTATGAAATAAGAGTATACTCGCTCAACTCGCGTGCCAACCCATCAAGTGAGATAGAGGTATCGATTATTTTTATGTCTATAAGAGCATAAACAATAATTTTTTTAATGGTATTCACAGCTCCACGTGCCAAAATAATTGCTCCGCATGCCACTTTGGGCATGCATGCTGTAGGTTCGCCATCCCCGCTCTAGATTGTCAAATTTTGTGACATAGAGTCTTTCATAATAATTTCTAATAATTATTTGTATTTCTGTAATGTCAGTTGTGATCTATCCCCTATTGTTCTGAATTCTGGAAATATGAGATTTTTCTCTTTGTCCTTTGGTGAGCCTAGCCAGTTTGTTAATTTTATTGATTTTTTTCAAAGAACCAGTTCTTTGTGGTATTGATTTTTTTCAAAGAACCAGTTCTTTGTGGTATTGATTTTATCTATTGTTTTTCTGTTCTGATTTTCATTAAGTTCTACTTTAATTTTTATTAGTTATTTCCTTCTGCTGTCTTTGGGGTTCCTTCTTTAGTCTTTTTCTAGTTCTTTAAGGTGGGATGCTAGGATATTTACTTGTAGTTTTTCTTGTTTTTTTGAGATGGGCCTGTAATGATATAAACTTCCCTCTTATTACTACTTTTGCTGTGTCCCAGAAATTTTGGTGTGTTTTGTTTTCATTGTCAATCATTTCTGCAAATTTTCTAATCTTTGGTTTTATTTCTTCTCTGGGCCAGTCATTTTATAATAGTATGTTGTTCCATCTCCACCTATATGTGATTTTTTTCTGCTTTCCTTTTACAGTTTATCTCTAGTTTCAAAATTTTGTGGTCTGAGCATACACTTTGTATGATTTGAATATTCTTAAATTTGCTGAGGATAAATTTGTGTCCTAGGATATAATCTACCCTTGAAAATGTTCCGTGTGCACGAGAATAAAATGTATAGTCCTGTGTTGCAGAATGGAGTGTCCTATAAATGTCAATTATGTTCAATTCTGGTAATGTATTATTTAAGGCTGCAATTTCCTTATTTATTTTCTGCTTAGATGATCTGTTCAATGTTGTCAAGGGAGTGTTTAGGTCTCCTGCTATAATTGTATTTTTGTCACATTCTCCTATTAGATCTGTTAGTGATTGCTTTATAAATTTTGGTGCTTCCTGATTGGGGGCATATCTATTGATAAGTGTCATGTTTTCTTGATGCATTGTTCCTTTTATCATTATGAAATGTCCATCTTCATCTTTCCTTTTTTTTTTTTATCCTGATGTCTATTTCATTAGAAATCAGTATGGCCACTCCTGCTTTTCTCTGAATACCATTTTCTTGGAGTATTGTTTTCCATCCTTTTACCATGAACCTGTGTTTGTTCTTGTGGCTGGGGTATGTCTCTTGAAGACAGCATATGGTTGGATTTTGTTTTTTAATCCAGTCTGCTACTCTGTGCCTTTTTATTGGTGAATTCAATCTATTTACATTTAGACTGATGATTGATATATGAGGATATCCTGTATCCATTTCTTCCTTCCTTTTTATTTCCTTGTTGTGCCTACTATTCTCCACTTGCTTTGATTTCTTGATTTAGGTCAAATAGCCACCTTCAGTATTTCTTGGAATGCCAGTCTTATGCTGGAGAATTCCTTCAGCTTCTGTATATTCAAAAAGCTTTAATTCCTCATCCATATCTAAAGGTTTATTTTGCTGGATAGTTTATTCTTGGCTGAAAATTCCTCTGTTTTAAAATTTTGAAGATGGGGCTCCACTCCCTCCTGGCTTGCAGAGTTTCTGCTGAGAAGTCTGATAATAGTCTGATAGGTTTTCCTTTGAAAGTTGTATATTTTTTTCCCCTGGCTGCCTTGAGAATTCTTTCTGTGTCTTTGTTTTTTGACATCTTCAGAACAATGTGCCTTGGAGAAGATCTAATAGGGTCTAGGTAGCTAGGGCTTCTGTTTTCCTCTTGACTTTGGGGTTCCAGTTCTTTCCATAGGTTAGGAAAATTCTCATCTACCGTTTGCTTTAAAAGGCTCTGAAAAGATTCCATCTCACTTCCTTCTGGTACCCCTATTATTCTAATGTTGCTCTTTCTGATGGAGTCAGAGAGTTCTTATAGGGCTCTTTCACTTTTCTTGACTCTCATATCCCTTTCTTGTTCCATCTGTGAAATTTCCATGTTTCTATCTTCAATGTCACTAATTCTTTCCTCCAGCTGGTCAGCCCTGTTTCTTATGCTGGTTAGTTCTTTTCTCAGTTTTTCCATTACGCCTTTCATTTCAAGGAGGTCCTTTGGTTCTGCTCTAACTTCTCAATTTTGTTGGTAAAGTATTCATTTTGATCATAAATTTTCTTATTAAGGTCATTTAACTGTCTGGGTACTTTGCCAGCATTTACTGAGCTTTCTAAATGTCTTGAAAATTGCAGCCCTGAATTCTGTTTCACTTAGATTATTTGCTTCTAAGTCTGTAAGCTCTTTTTCTAAAGATTTTCCATATTCTTTTGCAGTGGCGTTGGGTTCTGAGGTGTTTATTGTATTTGATGAGGTTTTTTTCACCTTAGGCATGAGTATGTTTTCCCTCTGGGAGCATTCCTAGAAGATGGGCTTCTCTCTTTTTTTTTATTTTTTTCTCCCAACTGTCTTAGTCTCGATGGTCCCCCTCTTTGGGAGAGTGAGGTGAGCTGTGGTCTGACTGCAGCCTGGTATGTCTCAGTAAGGGCTCAGTTGAGGGGAGATGAGTTTTGGGAGAGGGTTGAGGGAAGCAGTCAGTTTCTGTGTTTTGCGGTTACACTCCAGGTTACTGACTTAGCTGGTAGAAGACAGAGCAGTCAAGGTGTGGGTGGGGGTGAGGGAGTGTTGGTAGGAGCTGGGGCAGGCCTGAGACACAATAGCAGATTTCTCTGTCAGCAGGGGGGCTGGTGGGTCGGTGTGTAGGCTGTCTTGATCCTTTTCCTTGGGCTTATTCTATTTTCCTGGGGCGCGTTCTATTTTTCCAGATCTGGGTTTAGAATCAGTCATACCCAGAGACAGTTTTTGTTTGGGTCCATGTTTCTAGGCTTCATGGTGCTGGCCCAGCTGGTATGGCGTCATTAGTATGGGGGCTAGCATGTGGATCAGCCCTGAACTTTCCTCCCCAGTCCCTTCCAGAAGGGTGCTCTGCCTTCCTGGCTGTGCTCCTAGTCTCACCATCACCCCGAGACCATTTACTCTTTTGAGTCTGTGCTTCTGGGCTTCAGGTGCTGACCCTGCTGGTTGGGTGTCGGGTGCGCATGCTCAGCCAAGATAAGGACCCAAAAATGCCATGGAAAGGGAGGCTGGCCCACCAGATCCGAGGCTCACAGCTCGGTCTTTCTCTGCCCTCTGCTCTTCTCAGGATGCTCTTTCACTGTAAGAGCCAGTGTCTTGGAAAACAGCTCCCTAAGAGCTGATTCTATTCAGCTCAGCTGTGCCACTTCTGTAGTCCAGTGACTTGGCACGATGAACTGTGGCTGGTGGGCTGGTGGGCTGATGGGCTGGTGCTCTGCTCTTTCACTGCCCCAGGAAATTTAGCCACCCCTACTTCGAGCTCCCTATTCCACCTCAGGCATGGTGATATGAGTGGGGCACAGTGTGCTGTCACTTGGGTTTGGATGTTAAATTGTCCAGTCTCATGAAGCTTCCATTCTCCTTGGGTCTCAGCTTCCAGCCCACCCAGAATCCAGCTCCACTTTGATCATAGTTCCCCAACCCCCTTTTGTTTCTGCCAGCCCTAGGTCACAGTCCACATTCCCATCCCCATTCTGCTCCTTCCCCTACCCCTTTCCTCTCCCGCTCACCCCTTTTTCTCTAACCTTCAGGTGTTCTTCATTGCGTGGTTCTCTCAGTTGAGGATGTTTCTCAGGGGTTCCCCTATGGATTCCCTTTTTGTTCAAAAGCCTCTTCCTTGGTAGGTATTGGGGTTCTCTGCTCATGCTGCCATCTTGTCAATCCCCATTTCAGCCTATATATGATAATTCGTAATTTTATATCCTGCTTTTACTCATATTTTGAGAAAAAAAAAAACAGCTCTAAAAAGTGAAACTAGGCAAGGCTGCAAGTCAGCTGAACCCTGCTGAGCTGCCAGCCACCCAGAAACTGCAAGAAGGGAAAAGTGAGGTTCCAGCATTTTTTAAGTTAAACCTAAGTTATATTGTCTCCTGTCTTATGTCTGTGTTTATGTTCTCAGTTCTGAGGGTACCTCTTGACTGAAACAGATAGACCAAAGAAACAATCAAAAGCTATTTTTAAAGGAAAGTTCATTTAGAGAGATCCTAAATGGCAGAGTAGATATACACTGTGCCTGCTTCATTCAGTGAACACATTAAAATTACAACTAAATTATAAAACAACCAGATGGAGAGCCATCTGAAGTCTAGCTGAATAGAAGTTTTAGAACAAAAGACACAAAGAAGAGGAGCCTGCTTTGAGGCTGGTAGGAAGGGTACAGGTGCAAAAGAAGCCAAACCTCTGGTGGCAGTGGAGAATCAGGAGGGACATCTCAGCCACAAAGGTTCCCCCTGGAGGAGTAATGGACCCGAGCCCAATACCAGCCCCCCCCCTCCCAGAGCACTGGTGTTGGGAAGGGGAGACCCACAATTTCTGACTGTGAAAAACAGTGGGGATTCCAAGTATTAAGTTGGGATGAAAGACTGCGAGATACCCAGATGTCCTCTTAAAGTGTCTGTGAGTCTCAGTCACTTGTGG
>PVKE010024201.1:0-24005 GCA_004027555.1 Craseonycteris thonglongyai | reverse complement strand
CACAGCCAGAGGATGATGTTGGAGCATTCTCAGGATTGATGTTGGGGGAGTCTAAGTGCTTGTGTGTTCGTGGTGTGTGGCTTTTTCTGAGGTTGTGTTAGGGAAGGACTTTCTCATCTGATGTCTGTGTGATGGCGTGTGACTCTAAGGAGATGCCTGTAAAGCCACTCTGCTTCTTCATAACATATAAGTCTCATTGTGAACCAAACGTCATGGTATTAGTTCCCACCAGGCCTTTGAACCACGTATGGGCTGCATTGTTGTTCTCACACATAGAAACCATGATTCAGACAGCGGAATTCCTTCCTCAGGTTCTCATATTTTGTTAATAGCTCAAAGGGATAACTTACCACCAGATTTCACCAGTTAATTTCTAACCATCAATAGGTGTTTCCAAACTAAGACATGTTGCAGAACATGTTTATCCTTAACTATGGTCCAAATAGCAAATAAAACAGCTGAATTGAAGCTATAGAGGCCCAAGAAACCAGTGTAAACATGTTGGTTAAAATGGTTCTAGATAATAAATTTGCCCTCATTTATTTATGGGCCGGACAAGGTAGAATCTGCAGTAGCTAATCCATCTTGTTTTAAATGCTTTAGGAAATGTAGAATATTCAATTAATCAAGAAAAAAGGCTGTTTGTTTATTTAAAGTTGGCCAAATGACTCATGGGACAGTCTCCAGAGTGAACTTAGGCCATTACAAAAATTGGGTATAAAGTGGTTTTCAAATGTTTCTTGTGATATTCATGACTGTTCTCATATTTCCTACCTTCCTCTGGCTTCTAGCATCAAGTACTATCATCGCAAGTGGAAATTCAACAGTGATACTTACTGAAAAAGAGACTAAAGCCTTTGTGACCAGCCTGGATTCGGTAGTGATTTGCAGGACGGCTCAGGCCTTCAGCCTTCCCTATATCCATGGCCTTTGCCCTGTAACTGCGTTGCCCTCCAATCTTGGGCTGCCCCCTTAACATTGTGACTTGCTTTGGCTAATAGAATAAGACAGAAGTGAAAGAGCACCAGTTCTTGGCATAGGCCTAATGATCCTTGTGGATTTCCATTTGTGGTTCTGACATTAGTGAGAGGAGGACATGTCCTCACTAGCCCGCTGAGGGATAAGAGATACAGGAAGTAGAGCTAGTTGCCCTAGGAGAGGCCAGTCTACAATAAGCCCTCACTTAATGTCGGTGATGGTCCTGCGACTTCAGTGAAACAACATAATGAAACCAATTTTACCATAAGCTAATTGATAGAAGCAAGAGTTAAGTTCCTACAGCATTTTATCGACATTATAATGAGACAACATTAAATGGAACCACATTTTTTGAGGTTTTGCTATAGATCAAATAACAACCACCCAACTCCCAGACATGTGAGCAAATCTAGCTGAGATCACCAGCAACAACAGAGCCAACTCCCAAATGTGTGAGAATTTCTTTTCTTTTTTTTTTTTAGCCACTGTTTTAGGCTGGCTTGTTACACAGCAAAAGCTAACTGATACAGCTCCTCAGGAAGCTGAGTTTTGACCCAAAAGTGTGGTTGCCATGGAGATATGCTGCTGAGATCCCCCTTCAAGAGAGAACCTGCTATGAAGAGGGTACTCAACCAGCATGTTATAGCTGTACCATCTCAGGGATCTGCACTTTCAAGCTTATGCAATGCTCTCCTTGGGCAGCTTCAGTCAGTGGCTGAACAGAGCAGGTGTCTTTGGAGCATACCTGCTGGGATGGCTAAGACTTTCTCAGAGTTGCAGTGTAGTCTGAGGCTCTTGCTACTCAGTTCTAGCTCCTTCCTTCACAGATATCAGACCTGCATCATGGTCTGAAGGCTTTTCCCAGTACGTCTGCACCCTCTCCCCTTTATCTTTCACAGGCACTATCCTCGATAACTCTTTTACTTCCAACGCCATCTTGCAAGCTGCTTCTCAGAAGACTGAAACTAACACACAAAAAGGCCCAAGAGCTATAACATGGCACATTCATGGCTTATTCAGATGCAGGAAACACTGGACCATTGTCAGTTCTTATACAGAAAGAGGCAGGTGAACACACAAGGTTTCTCAGAGAATATGTAAGTAATTGAAATTACTTTTCCTGATGATCCAGACAACTTGTTCAACAGCACACTATTTGAGCTGCTGTCCTTGACAGTCTCCAGCCACTCAGTTTATCCAAGAAAAAGAAAGCAACACTTTCCAAAGAAGGCATATGGAAGGCCCACAGGTACCTGAAAAGCTGCTCAGCTTCATTACTTATCAGGGAAATGCAAATCAAAACTGCAATGAAATACCACTCTACTCCTGTTAGAATGGCTGTTATCAAAAAGGCAAGAAATAACAAGTGTTGGTGAGGATGTGGAGAAAAGGGAACCCTTGTGCACTTTTGATGGGCATGCCAATTGGTGTAGCCACTATGGAAAACAGTATGAAAGTTCCTCAAAAGATTAAAAATAGAACTATCATATTATCCAGCAATTCCATTTCTGGGGACTTATTTGAAGGAAAGAAAAAAATCTAACTTGAAAAGATATATGCACCCCCATGATCATTATAATATTATTTATAATAAACCAAGACATGGAACAACCTAAGTGTCCATTGATGGATGAATGGATAAAGAAAATGGCTGTGTGTAGAACTGTACAACTAGAACCTATGTAACTTTGCTGACCAATGTCATCCCAATAAATTTAATAATAAAAAAAAGGAAAAAGCAAATGTATGTGTGTGTGTGTGTGTGTATTACTGGCTTATGTATTAATATTTACTGTGCTATATTTTTATTATTTTAGTGTACTTTTTCTAGTTATAAAAAAGTTTGCTATAAAGAGGTATATAGTACTATGCTGGCTGTGTCCACATCTCAAGTTTAGTGCATCTCTGGATCATACCATTTCCTCTTTTGCTTAATTTAATTTCATGTTTTACAAACTTAATGTAGCTTAAGTATACAGTGAAGTCTACAGTCGTGGACAGTAATGACCAAGGCCTTCACATTTACTTACCACTGACTCACCCAGAACAACTCCTAGGCATGCAAGCTCCATTCATGGTAGGTGCTCAGTACAGGTGTGCCACTGGGCACTTACAAGATGGGAAGTTGCTCTGGTGAGTCAGTCAGTGAGTGGTGAGTGAAGGCCGACGTCATTACCATACACATAGATGGGGAACAACTTGATGTGGAAGTCACTTGGCTCAGATGAACAGAACGACTCCCCAGAGCTGAGCTCCCACCTGAAGGAGGAGGCACATGGGGACTGCAGCATCAGTGGTTGGTACCTATTAAAAGACTATAATTAGAACCAACAAATTTCAAAGTGGAGAACTAGAAGGAGGAAAATGGCAACAATTGGGACTGTGGAACAAATGAAATAGTCCAAAGCTCTTGACAGGGGTGGAAAGAATGATACGAAAAAAAGTAGTAAGGCAGTTGAAATTTTATAAATTTAGTGAAAGAAATTATAAGAATTTTTTAGAACTTGTGATAGAATAGTAAAATACAAGGGAAATAAGGAATATAATTAGATCAGAAAACCACAAATGGGATCATTTGTAGGATAATGAAAATAATAGAAAGATGTAAAATGTGGGAGGATTATTAAATGGGGATTACTGATTGGAAGAGAATCTATACTGTAGAAAAAAGAATAGGCATTAAGGAATTACTAAACTCAGAAATGAGTATGCTGGGCAGACTTTGAGAGACTTGAAGAGAGGCACAAAAGAGGCTGAATTACGGAGTGATTTTCATTCTTTCATTCTTCCACGTCTAAAGTGGATGGGAAACCAAGGCCACAGCAGAAATTTAACAAAAGAGTCTTGGTAAGAACGATATTGAATTTAGTTCTCTATGGGTTATCCTGGAGTGACTTCCCTTCCCCAATAATAATGGCCTTTATGAGAAAAACTGGAATTGATCGAGTAAGTAAGGAGGACGCACAGGCAGGGCTACGCAGTCTGGCTTGCTTCACTTTGGGTGCTGATGGTCTGTGGAGGACTTTGAGACGTATTTGTGCTGCAAAGAATGATGCCCCTTCTTGAAGGGGAAGTGTGTGACTGACGCGAGCTGGGGAAAGCTGCTGGGGAAAGCTGCTGGGGACCGTTGGCCTGACCTGTAGTCCGGTGCACCCTTGCTTCTCCCACGGATGGAAATAAACTGCAGTTGCATATGCACCGCATTACTTTCCCACCCGGCCATCAGTGCCTGGAAGGACCTGTGGTGAGAGGAAAGGCAGGAGTTCGCACTCCTGTACCCAAGCTGGCCAGCCTCAATGACCTGCCTTTCATGTCACTTCAGAGGGGAAACAGTAGGGTGCTTCCCTCTCCATGGAGATATAAAATGCCCCAGGCACATAGACCTGGCAGAAAAGATGCTAATGACTTAGATTCTAGTGTAATAAACTCACTCTCTGGAACCACTTCTGACTCGAATCCCACTTTCCCCAGCTTCTTTCCAGCTGGAACAGATCTGTTATTCTTCACACCTGCCCTAGTCTGGGGTCAACATGAGTTTGGCATGCAAAAATTTGTATCTTCTTCCCCGAAGTTTTCTCATGTCTTAGTATAAGATAGGGTGTCTGATCCCTGAACCTGGGGAGACATCAGAGGTGAGCCCAGAGACATGTAGGGAGCCCGGGCGACTTTCAGTGAGCTCCCTAGGAAAGTTCTCCCTACGAAAAGTCAGGGAGGAGCTCCGGTGCAGGATGGAGCCAGGCGGATGCCACTTGTGGCGAGTGGGTCCTGTAGATGCTGGGGGTGTCCTCTCCAGCAGAAGGGCCATGTGTGGGCCTCACGGTGACTGGCTGGAGATGCCAAACCCATCGGCATCACCACACCCGAGGCTGTCATCACTCTCAAATCTGGGATGTTAGGGAGGCCCAGGGGCTCCTGAGTTACACTTTCCCTCTTGTTCTTGATCTAGAGACAACTGTCTCCCTGTGGTGGATTTGACCCTTAGGAAAGGTGGTACGCCCATTAAAAGTTAGCGCTGAGGTCACTGGGACTGTGCAGCAGTCTGAGACAGACTCAGGTCCAAATCTCCAACCTGCCATTTACTAGCTGTGAGAGTCTTAGCAGGTTAAAGTCACTTCTGATCCTGTTTGCTCATCTTCTAACTCAGAAAACAGCACCCCCTTCAGCACTGGACCAAGGTGACAAGAGGTACTTCCCTCCCCTTTCAAGGGGACCTGGAGGAGGGTGTGGACTAGTGTGGGCTGCTCTGTCTGCTCTTATATGATGTCCAGTGCTGTCCTGGAGGCAGAATTTCAGCAACTAACTTTTCACAGGAGTTCCTGCTTGACTGAGGAGCTCGGGGGAGCTTCCTTGGCCAGTTTAGTCCAGCATCTTAACATGGAGGGAGTACAATCAGTGAGCAAGAGCATTCAGAGGGATCAGGGAAGACTTGGTGCAGTTACACCTCCATGCCTGGAACTTCCAGCTCCTCCCTGAGCTAAACCTTAAGGCTGCGTAGGGGACGGGGGTACGGGGTGGGGGGAGGGTGGGGGTCGCTACTTCTCCTGGAGTGGAAAAGCCTAGGTAGGACCAGTGGCCCTAATTTTCTGAGATCAAGTAGATCTTTATTGTGACCAGCAGGTGGCGCTGAGCCCTCAATTCTGCCAGTTCACTGTCACCAGCTTCATAACGTTTGTGGAGAAGGTTATCCTGGATGGGGTCCCAAGGATAGCACTGCCAAGGGGCTTCTCAGTGAGTCTGGCCCCTCTTCAGGCCTTGAGGACAGCTAAGCTAAGTCCCAAGAGCCAGGCACTGCCTCCAGAAAGTCTGGGCTGACTCTGAGTAGCTCTTCCTTTAAATCAGAAACAGCTCAACTCAACAAGGAAGGGAAGGAGGTGGCAGCTTACAGAAGCAGCAGCAGCAGCTTCCTGGCCCCTCAACCGGGTCTCTGGAGGAGCCCAGAACAAACTCTCACTGATCCAGCAAAAGCCCTCTGTAGGCCTCAAATGGCAGCAATACCCTGGTTTGTGTTAAACACCACCATCCATCCATCCATCCACCCACCCACACACCCACCCACGTATCCATCCATCCATCCACCCACTCATCTACCCACCCACCTATTAATCTATTCACTCACTCATTCAGCTCTTACTCACTGCCAGGCACAGTGCTAAATCAAACAGTCTCTGACCCCAAGGAGCCACAGATTTGGGGATGGGGACACAGACATATAAACACAAGTAAAAATAGAATGCCCACAAACACAGAGGATGAGATAGGGCCATCTCTTTCCAGGGAAACCAGAGAAGGCTTAAAGGAGGCATCACTTGGCCTGAACTTTTACAGTTTTCAATAGGCCGAGATGAGGCCTGGGCAGTCCAGGCAAAGGGAGTAATAAGCAAGGCTCAGAGAGGTAGGAAGGTTAGTGTTTTACACAAGGAGGAGATAGTAAGGCAGCCAGGGGAGTCGGAGGGTGCACAGGATCCTGACAGGGTCCTGGCAAGAGAGCTGTGGACTGTAAGGCAAAGCCTGAAATGGCTATGGGGTCTAGCCTTGACCCAGGTGATGGGGAACTACCTGAAGGTAGCTGACCTGGGAGGGGTGATCACACCCTTTTAATAAGACCACTGGTGGCTGCATGGCAGATGGACTGAAGGGGTAAGAGGGAGACAAGAAGACCAGGTAGTGAGCAGCTAGGAGAGGGCATTGTGAAGAAAGTAAGACAAGGCACTAAAACACTTCGCTGAGGGGAAATAGAATAGCACCTTCTCTCTTAACATTTGCTTGGTCAGTTGTCTCATCATGTGGCTGATTCAACAGCAATCACAATAGTTAACATTTATTGAACTCTTATTATGGACCAGTCACTTAAGCAGTTTACATATGGTTTTCATTTACTCCCACAATAACTCCATGAGGTAGGTACTATTAGTATCCCCACTGTAGAGATGAGACAACGAAGGCACAGAGAGGTTAAGTTCCTTGACCAAGGTCTTAGAGCTAGATGTCAAATCCACAGACATTATCACATGTAAGTCTGTCATCAGTCTCAAATCTGGGACTTTGAGGAGGCCCAGGATTTGAACCCAGGCAGTTGGCTTAAGAGCTTACCCTACAATCATTACATTAATGCATATGATATCCCCACCTGTGGCCCTGAGCACCCCAGCCTTCCAGCACATTCCCGAGAGTGGAGGCAGTGTTATAAGCCTGGGGGCTGCCCAACGGTTGAAAATGGCCAGACAGAATGGCAGGGCTGGACTATCTGAGGCAGGGGGGGGAAAGTCCCCCTGAACTGGGGAAGAGGGCCAGCCTCAGGTCCCTTTCGAGGCCTCCGGACTATGGTCCATGTGCCTTTGGAATGTGGGCTGGCAGCTCCAGCCCCGCCCTCGCTGTGCACGAGTATGCCCCCTGCCTCCCCAGCAAGAACAGCCCAGAGTTTAGGTCATGAAGGAGAGAGGCTTTATTGACAAGGGGGAAAGGCAGGATTCTGGACAAATACACACAGCGCTGTTCTGAGTCCAGGCCTGGGATCAAGCCAATCAGGGCCAAGGGCCTCTTCACCTCAGGGACCTTGCTCACCCCCACAATTCTCAACTTTCCAATATATTCTTTTCTAGGAACCCAAAGACCTTTCACAGTCAACCTCTGAACAGACAAAGTGAGTGGCAGTCGCTGGTGGGAGTCAAGACCAGAGTTTGGTCTGGGACCCACTGGGTGTGGTAGGCCGAGGACCCCCCTGCCCCCCCCCCAGCCTTTCTGCCTGGCATGCCAGTGTCTGTCCAGCCCACCCCAGCCTCTGAGGGTGAGGGACAGGCAGGTGCAGCAGCCCTAGCCCATGGAGCCCTCTCCGTAGAAGCCTTGAAGTTGGGGCAAAGGGCAGGGGCACAGGGCCCATTTCCTCTTGCCTGTGCTGGAGCAGGACTCAGCAAAGCTGAGTGTCCTCAGGCCATTTCCTCCCTGCTGCAGCCTGCCTGTGGGGGAGCACTGTCAGCCTCAGACGGTCCCAGTCTTCCATCTGGAATGTGCTCCCTCATTGCTCTTCCCAGCTGGCTGGGCCCACTCTTTAGCTTTTCACGTTTTCAGGGACCAAGGGCAGCTAGCGCCTGACCACTGGCATCTCTTGGGACCACAGGAACACGGCAACAGGCCCCCAACCTGGGGACTGTTCTCCAGCCATCTGCCTAGCCCGTGGCTGGTCCATCAGGGGCTCAAGACTAGCTGGAGACCCAGTGTTAGGGCCCGACACTTCCCACAGCGTCCCCAGCCTCGGGTCTGGAGAGGGGGACCAGCCAGTCCTGAGCTGAGGCTGGGAGGAGCAGGGACAAAAATAACCCAGTACAGGCTCCTACCCAGGCCAGAAATAGCTAGTGACAAGTGTCTTGTAACACCCTGGGTGAGCAGCAGGGGGGGAGGCTGAGCTCACACCAGGTCCTGGTCTGGCCAAGAGGCCCATACCATGTCCATTCTGCCCATGTGCACACACGGTGTGGGGGCCCAAGGGACCATGGTTCAGGACAGGGACTCCGGAGCTATGCTAAACCTGGGCTTGGCCTTGGCCACGGCCACGCTACGCTTGCGCAGTGGCCCACGGGCCGAAGCAAGCGCCAGGGCGTCCAGCAGGCTGCGGTCCTCCTCCAGCTGGCGGGCCGTGCAGAGCGGTGTGGGCACTTTGATGGTGTTGCCGAACTTGGAGTAGTCCACGGAGTAGCGGCCGTCCTCCTCAGCCACAATGGGTACAAAGCGCTGGCCCCACAGGATCTCGTCGGCCAGGTAGGAGGTGCGAGCTTGGGTGGTGATGCCTGTAGTTTCCACCACCCCTTCCAGAATGACGATGACCTCTAGGTCCTGCTGGTGGTGCAGGTCAGCAGGCGCCAGGTCATAGAGCGGGCTGTTGGCATCGATGACGTGGTAGATGATGAGCGGAGCCACCAGGAAGATGCTGTTGCCACCCACACCGTTCTCCATGGGGATGTCCACCTGGTGGAGGGGCACCACCTCACCCTCGGGGCTGGTGGTCTTGCGCACCACCTGCATGTGGATGGTGGCGCTGATGATCATGCTCTTGCGGAGGTCACCCACGCGCAGCATGAAGCAGAGGCGGCCATGGCGCAAGGCAATGACCGCGTGCTTGCTGAAGATGAGGGTCTCAGCGCGCCGGTGGGCCTGGGCGGTCTTCATGAAGATGCAGCCCAGCATGATGGCATTGATCATGAGTCCCACAATGTTCTGCACAATGAGGATCAGGATGGCCAGTGGGCACTCCTCCGTCACCATACGTCCGCCAAAACCAATCGTCACCTGCACCTCAATGGAGAAAAGGAAGGCAGATGAAAAAGAGTGGATGCTGGTGACACAGGGCACAGTGGCGCCCTCGACGGGGGCCAGGTCACCGTGGGCAAAGGCGATGAGCCACCAGACCATGGCGAAGAGCAGCCAGCTGCATAGGAAGGACATGGTGAAGATGAGCAGCGTGTGTGGCCACTTGAGGTCCACCAGCGTGGTGAACACGTCCTGCAGGAAGCGGCCCTGCTCCCGGATGTTCTTGTGGGCCACGTTGCAGTTGCCCTTCTTGGACACGAAGCGGGCCCTCCGCTCACGGGCGCGGTAGCGGGGCTCTGCAGGGTCCTCGGCTAGTCGCGTCAGCACATACTCCTCAGGGATGATGCCCTTGCGGGACAGCATGGCTCCAGCGACCACCAGAGAGAGGCTTCCCCCATGGGGGGTACCCCTCTGACCGGCCTAGGGCCTCACTGTGGGGTTCCCTTCCACTCTGGGACCACCCTCAGTCTGTGTTGTCCTCACCTCTGAGATGCCTCCGGAACCTGACTCATCCTCACCTCTGCCTGGTCCCTGCTTCACTTTACACCAGCCTCACACCTCAGCCCACTTGCCCGGTGCCAAGTGAGCTCTCCCACCTGCCTATTCCCCACCTGGCCCTGGATCTCGGCTCAACACTCCTCCACGCCCTGACCATCCCTGGGCGACCCCCGAAGGCCCCTTCTCCCCACCCAGCCTTCCTTCTCAACCCCTCCCCACCTTGGAACTTAACGCCTCCGGTTATTACCAGATCTCACACCACCACCGTGTCTGTGCCTCACCCATTTCTGGCCCCGGCTCCCCTCCAAGCTCGTTTCATATCCTGACCAAGCCCAGTCTCACCTCCCGGTCTGTCCGCTCTTTCCTACCCCTCCCCTGTGGCGTTCTCGGCGCTCTCCGGATCCCCCTCCAGCTTTCGTCCTTTCGGTCTCCTTGGGATCCTGGGCCCTTCAGACTCACCACCCACCCGGCCCAACAACTCCGGATCCCCTCGCCCCCGCGCCACCCGGGAGCCGAGTCCTGCCCGCTGTGCCCGGCCGCACGCTCGCCGGCGCCGCGCCCCCGCCCCGTGCTCCGTCCCGGCCCCTCCCGCTCGCCGCCGCGGCACCTGCTCCTGCTCGTCAAGCCGCGCCGGCGCCTCCCGCCCCCTCCTGCCGCCGGGCGCTCGCGATGGGCCGTCTCGCGTCCGTCTGTCCGTCCGCGGAGACAGACCTGTGCTGGGTGGGCTGGAAGACTGCGGGCGACGGGCGCCTGAGCGGCGGCGTGCGGGCCGGGGGCCGCCAGGGGGCGTCCGACCTAGTCGTGAGCGGGAGGGGCGGGCCCAGGCCCAAGCCCCGCCCCCTGCGCGCCTCCTGCCCGACTTCAGGAGCACAGTCCGGCCTTGGGTCGGAAGAGGTCGTGCCAGCCCGCGGCCTAGGACATTAGGGCAGGAGCGGAGTGAAGGGAGTCGTGACCTGCCCTCCCACTGTGGGGGCAGCAGCCCCTGTCGCCCTGGCTCCCCTCCCCAATCTCCCCATCCCGCCTCTCCGTGCAACCCTGGACATTGCGGGTTTCCCGGAGAAAGGAGGCCCCGAGGGGCTGCGTCACCAGTTGGGTGGCTGGGGAAGATTAGGAGGCCCCAGGACTTCTCAACCGACTGCTTCTTCTCTTTGGGGATGATCGTAATCTGTTCCTGGTTGTGGCTGCTTTGAGAATTTGATGACAGCCACGGTCTCCCTCCCCTGGGGGAAAAAATGTACCTTAGAAGATGCAGAAACACAGTTTAGCAGCTACTACAGGGGATGCTGGATGCAGCAACTCAGAAGCTGCACCCCCACTCCTGCATTTTAAAGGGTTTGAGCTACTGGCGCTTGCTTTACTCCCGCAGCCTGATTTCTTCTACCTTAGATAATGGGGAGGCACTTGGGCCTGAGGGGCTGTATTAGGGCTGGCTTGGGCACAGAGGGACCTAAACTCTTGGACTGAACATGACTAGTGATTTTACTGCAGACATCAGCCTGGGGTTGCCCTCTGGCTTGGGCCCCAGATAGGCAGCCCTCAGTTCTCAGCTGAAAGGGAACACTTGCTAGCTCTTGGTTGTGGCAATAATGGCCCCATTCCCTCTTTGGGGTGCGGGCTGTTAACGGCTTCTTATGGAGAAACCCCTGACCTAGGTGTGTCTATTTGGTGCAGTTGGGGCTTGAGGTAGGGTCTGGAAAGATAGGGACAGAGGGGATGTGGGCCACAGTAGGGCCAGGTGTGACTTTCATAGTGTGTTTTCCTTTCTTTCTCATACCCACCTGTAGACATAGTGAACACTATTACTCAGGGTAAGTATGAACTTGGGCTATATTACTAGAGGTACAGTGCCTAGGGTGGGAGGGGAAAATAGAATGAGCAGAGTGGGGAGCTCAAGGAGACAGGGTTACTCAGGAAAACTCGGGCAACTGCAGTTGTTTAGCCATCAGAAAGGGGCCTTGAAGAGCCCCCCAGGGAGTTTGGGCACTAGTGCAGAAACCCTTAGGGTCCAAAGAGGATGGACTAGTAGTTTTGTGTGGCCCCAAGTGTAGACCCAGTATAGACCCACATATAGAGGAGTAACCAGAACTGACCTACATCTGTAGGGTATCCAAAGGTTGGCAGACCATCAGGGATGTTTTTTTAAAGATTTATTGTTTTGAGAGAAGGTTGTGTGTGTGTGTGTTTGACAGAGAGAAGAGGCGAGGGCCTCTCCATAGTTGTACATCAGGGGTCTCCAAACTTTTCAGCCCGCGGGCCACATTAACTATCAAACAGCAGTTTGGGGGCCGACTACACACTCGAGGTCCAAATAAAAAAGAATCAAAGCATAGATGTTGTTTTAATTATTTATTTAATATTATTTTATTCAGATAAAAAAGGTCTCCACAGGCCAGATGAGAGGGCCGACCTGCGCGCCATAGTTTGGAGACCCCTGTTGTACATCATTAGTTGTGACATGGTTTTATTCCACACAAATAGACGTGGGAAGGAACTGAGCCGGGGTCCTCTTGCATGGGAGGTGAGAGCCTTTGCTGCTGAGCCATCCCAGTGGTTACCAGTTGCACCACAGTTCAGCATATGGGTTCACATGAGCCGGGGCTGGGAAATGAACCCTGGACCTTGTGATTGTGAGGCAAACACTCAACCACTGAGCTATCCTTGCAACAACCCCCTCCCCCGCAATCAGGGATGTAATGGAGGGGTTTGGTCTAGGATGGCCTTGGGCATGCTGTAAGACTTCAGTGTGGGCCCTACTCTGCCCTGTCCCTGCTACTTTCCTTCAATTCCTTGAGGGGTGGTGGGTGGGAGGGGATGGGAGTCCTCTCCCCTCCCCCCAGACTCTGTTCCTAGGAGGCCCCACAGTGGAGAGAGTTGCTGGGTCCCCATAGGCATCTCAGAGGTAGAAAAGCCAGGCCCTGCCTCACAGTATGGTCCTGAGGCCTCAGCTATTCCCTGCCCTATCCTTTTCAGG
This sequence comes from Craseonycteris thonglongyai, assembly GCA_004027555.1. Classification (NCBI taxonomy): domain Eukaryota; kingdom Metazoa; phylum Chordata; class Mammalia; order Chiroptera; family Craseonycteridae; genus Craseonycteris; species Craseonycteris thonglongyai. The sequence goes on along the minus strand of PVKE010024201.1, from coordinate 11,257 downwards.
AGGGTGAACCCCCTACCCAATGGGCTCAGCCTCCTGCCCTGCTTCATTCTGCACCTCCTCATACTCATCTCCCCCAAATACTGCACTTACCAGGCCCCTTTCTTACTCTAAAAACTACCCCACTTCCCAGAGGTTTATCCCAGACTCCGTTTCAGGCATTCAAGGTTCTCTGATCTTATGTCCTTCCTCCCCCACCCCCATACCACACACCCACACATTCCATAGGCCCTTGTCTCTAAATCTCTGCCTATCTAATTCCTATCCCTCTCATACCCAACTCAAATTCTGCTCTCCCAGGCATCCTTAAGGGACCCTCCTTCCTGAGCTCCTCTGGGTCCTGGAACATCTAGGTTTGTTTTGTCTGGTGGGTTTTCCGTGTGTTGCATGACTTCTGACCCCCCTTGCAAACAAGAGGGCCACAGGACCAAGACTCCTGGGTCTGCACCCCAGGGCCTGGTGCAGCCAGTATAGAAGGCAACATATAATGGTAATAAAATGATATGTAAATGAGCACCTGCCATTTCTTAGTTGAGGGCAGGTGGGCACTCTTGTTTCATGACGCAGGTGGTCTGAGGAAAGTTGTTGTTTGGTCTCCCTAGTGTTTGGACCCCAACATCTCTCAACCACCACCTGGCTGACTCATGGTCTATGCACTGTGCTTTCCCTCTGAGGGGCCACCCTTCTCCCACTTCTGAATGCCTTGTGTGGGGAACAGAGACAAGGGCCTCTGATTCAGTCCTAGCCAGTCAGTATGTTCCAGCCCTTGACCACAGTGATGTGGTGGGGGTGGGGATATGCCCCAAAATGGTCCATTGAGATTTGCAGAACTATTGGGAAAAAGCATCTTTTTCAGAGGGGAGGGATGTAAGCTGGAGATGCTAATGGCCATTGGTTATCGAGGAGGGAGAGGAAGATGAAACAGGAATAGACACATCCTTGATGTCAAACACCTGCATCCAGCCACGCTTGAAGTAGCACACCTCCTGCCCTTCTTGGTCACATATGACAGTAAATTTCCATTTTCATTAAAGTCATATGGTATTAGGTTCCTGTCATTTTCAAGGGAAATAGTGCTAATCCAGGCTACTTGGGGGCCTCACAATCTTAATCCAAGAACTAAAGTGAGAAGGAAGGAGATCAAGCTATGTTGAGATCTGCTACCTTATCTGATGAGAGAATCATAAAAATGCTACAGCTGGGGAAAGCCGGGACGGCTCAGCGGGTTGAGCGCTCGCTTTGAGGCCCCGAGGACCGAGGATCGAATCCCGGCTCCGGCCCAGGCGGACCCACATGCTGAACTGGGGAGTTCCCACAGTTCATTTCTCTAGCTGTCTCTGTCTCTGTCTCTCTCTCTATCTGTCAAAAAGTAAAATAGAAATAAATATGCACTGAAGATAAAATAATTACTCTATAAATATAAAAAGATATAAAAAAAATGCTACAGCTTCTGTTATGAACTTAATTGTGTTGCCTTCCAAATCACGTGCTGAAGCCTTCCGATGTGATTGTATTTGGAGATGGTCCTGAGAAGAGGTAATTAAGTTACATAAGGGCCCTAATCCAATATGACTCGTATCCTCATAAGCCAAGAGATACCAGAGATGGACACACACAGAGGCAAGGACATGTGAGGACAGAGATGGAAGGTGGCGATTAGAACCAAGGAGAGGAATGAACTTGGTGGCCTCGATCTTGGACTTCCATCCTTCAGAACTGTCAGAAGTAAATTTCTGTGGAGACTAACCCTCATTTCACAGATAAGGAAAGCCCCTTTTGCCCACGCTCACAGCTTCTCAGGTCTGCCTGATGCCAGTCACGCTGGCTCTGCTGGACCTACAGCCCACCCCAGCCCACCCCAGCCCCTGCCCCCAAGAACCAAGGCCTCTGGTAGGAAATAACCAATCTCTTTATTTACAAGCGATTTACAGTTTGAAAACCCAGGTGGACATTGGGGGCAGGGCGGGGCACGGGATGGCACTTGGGCTTCGTCAGGTCACTTGTCTGCACGGACGAAGGCGGCAAAGACGCTGTCCTTCCGGCTGAGCAGCTTCTCTGGCTTGTCAAACTCAAGGATGGCACCGCGTTTTAGGACAATCACCAGGTCTGCACTCAGGATGGTGTGCACGCGGTGCTGGGCCAGGCAGGGGGCGCTGGTCAGGGGAGGGGGCGGGCGGGGCACCTGGGGGTGTCCCTCCAGCAGCTTGGAGCAGGAGGCATGTAGCCAGAATGCCTGATCTCTCTGGTGACTGCCCTTTCCTGGGGTGGCTGTGACCCAAGCCCTCCATCTACTAATGACACCCTCTCCTTCACCAGTCTCAGCTTTGTCCCAACCTCCAGGCTTCAATTCTCAGAGGTTCCCCCTACCCCCATTTCCTGTGGAGAAGTAACCCTAGCCTAGCTCACAGGGCCTTGGGACAGAGGTGGGCCCTGGGACCTGGAGAATGAGAGCGAGCGAATGCCCTCTACCCCAAATCCTGTAATCCAGGTTCCCTGTGAGCCCTCCAGATTCCTTGTCCCGCCCAGCTGCAGGGTCCTGTCTTGACCACCAGACTGAGGTGATCCCAGGGCTGCCCACTGATGACAGCCTCCCGAGGCCAGCCCTGCACCCCCCAAATGGGCCTCTTACCGCGATGGTGACCACGGTACGGTCTGCGAAGGCTGTCATCACCACCTTCTGGAGGATGTTTTCCTGCCAGGTGGGAGCAGCAGCTGTTGGCTCACCTGCCCAGTGGATGGCGTCTGGCCTGGCTTTGGGGCTGTGGGGCCCAGGCTTGGGGCCCAGCTCCCATCTGACCCCAATCCTAGCTCCACCCACTCCCTGTCAGGCCCTAGTCCCCTTAGGACCAACCAGGTTCCCAGCACTAAGGGCGGGGCTCCGCCTGTTGGGCTCAGATCTGTGCCTATATGGACGCTGTAAGTGAGACTGCGGTGTGCTGCGTGGTGGGTGCGAAGTCCCTGTGGGTCTGTGTGCAGCTTAGTTGTATCTGGGTTATAAACATGCCCTAAGACTAGCCGGAGAGTCAGGGTTGTCCAGCCCTTGTCCCTTTCTGTTACAAATGGCCCTTGATGTTAAAGGCAACTTGAACTATACGACTACTTTGTGCAAACTACTCCAGAACACCCCCGCAAAACCCTCTCCAAGAGCCTCACTCCATGAATGTGCCCAGGACCAACCGTGGCCATGTCGATGGAAGCCGTGGCTTCGTCCATGATGAAGATGCTGGTCTTCCTCACGAAGGCCCTGGCCAGGCAGAACAGCTGCCTCTGGCCCTGGCTGAAATTCTCCCCGCCTTCTGTGATGATGGCATCTGAAACCAGCCCCAGGACGAGAAGCAGGACTAAGTGATTCCCGAGTTGTGAGCACAGTAGATGGAGGGCGGGCATCATGAAATGCGTGTACAGGGGCAAATATGTGGGTGTGAGGTATGAGTACAGGTGGGTAGGGTTGTGCCTTATACAACAACACAGACTACACGAGACTACACGGGTTGTGAGAAGAATGCTCTGGGGCTGGGCACCGCTGGGGCGCTGGGCCGTTGTGGGAGGGGCGTGTGCACTGAGCGTGTATGAGCTTCACGTGTGGGGCTTTGGTGGGTTGATTCTCTGAAGCTTCTGCTGTCACAGGGGCTGCAGCAAACACAGAAGGCTCTGCAGACGGCTGGTCTGGGGGCGGAGTCGCCTCGTAGCCTGGATGAGTGCCCTGTGCCTGCGATTTCCCAGGTGGAGGGAAGGGCAGGGCTGAAAGGACCGCTATGGTACTGGGGACTTGCAAGCTCCATCCTGTTGTCCCCCTCTGGGCCCTGCAGCAGGGGCCAGACCTTGAACGGACCAGTTATGTGACCTGGGGCAAGTCACTTGACCTCTCTGAGCGGTACAGTGGGAGGTAGGACTACATGGTCTCTGGGGTCCTGCAGACCAGACTCCAAACTCTGGGCGCTAAGACGTGAGTCTTTCCACTAAAGGAGCCGTTCAGTGCCTGCTCAGCGGGCAGTTACCGAGGCCTCCCGGCAGCGCCTTCACCAGCAGCTTCAGCTGGGCTATGTCCAGGGCCTCCCACAGCATGCTGTCGGAGCACTTCTTCTCTGGGTCCAGGTTAAATCTGGAGGGAGACACAGAACGCTGCCTGAGGGAGGGCCTCCATCTCCAAGGGACTCCCCGAGTGCGGGGCTGGTGAAGGGAGCAGTGACGAACGCGGGGGCCTGGCTGAGGGGGCTCCAAGCTGGTGGCATCCCAGACCTGAGGGTTGGGGCTCCACTCCCAGTGCCTGCCTAAGTCTAATGGGAAAGAGAAGGGCACATGTGTGCAAGTCCACTGAAGACCCCGCCCCTTGTGCCTGAGCGTGAGCAGGGCTGCGAGCCCCGGGAGGTGGGGCTCCCGCTGGGCGCTCCTGCCTGGCCCACACCCCTCTGTTCTCTGCTCCAGGTCCCACGGAGCTCGGCCCGGCCTGGTCTGGGGCTCACCGGATGGTGCCGCTGAAGAGAACGGGGTCCTGCAGGATGATGGACAGGCGTGAGCGCAGGGTGTGCAGCGGCAGCTTGGCGATGTCAATGCCATCGATGATGATGCGCCCTGTGTGGGGACGATGGCGCAGGTGGGGCACCGCAGAGGGGAATCAGTGGTGCTGCTGGAGATGGGCTCAGTCTGGGACAGGGGTCCCAGTGAGGACACAGGGGAGGCAATGATCGCTGGGCCTCTGTCATGTCCGAACATAGCCCAGGACTGAGGTCCCATCAGGTAGCTGTGGGGACCTGTGGTGCACCGGCCAGACCACTCACCCTCGAACATGTCCACCATGCGGAAGAAGGCGAGCGAGAAGGAGGACTTCCCACTGCCCGTGCGGCCACAGATCCCGATCTGGAAAGGGAGGAGCACGTATGCTTTAGGGGCTCGGCTGCTAGCTCTGGGGGTGTTCAGGCGTGGGAGGCCATCGCAGGTTTTTCTCGTCCTGGTTTTCTGACCAGCTCCTTTTTGGCCAGAGCTGGGCCCTGGGTTTGGGCTTGTTTCCTGTCATGGCTCCAGAGGCGGCTCCCAACGGGACCCATCAGCCAGTGTGGGGTGAAGGTGGCCATCTGCCTGGGTGTGGGCGTGGGCCTGGCTGTGCCTGGTGCAGGGCTGTGGGGAGCTGGGTACTAGTGTGTGCTGTGTGCATGAGTGTGGCAGGGGAGCATGGAGTGGCTGAGAAGTGCGGTGTGCAGCGATGTGTCTGTGTGTCCGCCTTAAACTGGAGCCATCTCTGACCCCATTGCTTCCTGGCCCTTGAGTACCAAAAGAAATGACAATAAAGGACCAACACAGGGACACAGCTAGTGACAAAGAGATGGAAGGAGAGGGGTAGTGGCAGACAGAGCAGAGTGGGAGTGGGGAGGAGGGACTGACTTGGAGAGGTGGGTCACAGTGCCAGGCAGGGGACCCTCCCAGGACAAGGGTGCCTCATACTCTGCCCCTGGCCCCTGCTCTGAAGCTTGGGGAGTAATGCCCTGTGGTGGTGGTGGTGGGGGCATCCTGGCCATCTGCAGTATGGTAGGGGGTTGACAAAGCCCCTCTAAGCAGGGTAGTCAGGTGTCTGTCTCCTTGGTGGGCAGCAGGAGGAGAAGGGGTGAGGGAGAAAGGGGAGTGGTGGGCTGAGCCTTGCCAGTATGAGGGGCGCAGGGCCAGGAGACTGGGGGCCCTGAATGGGTGAGGCCTGGAGGGCCCTGAATTGCCAGGGAGCCTGTGAGGCTGCCAGCCCTGTGCACTCCCGTCCCTGACCTTCTGTCCCGGGGAGATGAGGGCATTGACATGCTTCAGCACAGGCTTCAGGGAGCTGTCGTAGCGCACACTCAGGTTCTGGATCTGAATCTTCCCCTGGTCCGGCCAGTTCTTTGGGATCAGCGATGGTGCTGGCGGGTGGGCAGGGGTCAGCCACCAGACATGAGCCACAGCTGGGATCCAGGCTCCCCTGTGGTCCCCCTCCCCCTGGCCCGCTCCCCAACGCCTCCTGTACCCCTCACCCAACAGCCCCTCGTAGCTCTCCGCCTCAGTTTTTAGGAGCCCGTGGATGCGTTTCACGGCCCCCAGCTGGATCTCCATGTCCGCCAGGTTCCTCACCATCCAGTTGAGGTAGTTGGAGACCTGTGGGGAGTGAGCTGGTCACAGTCAGTGACCATGGGGTCCTATCCCTGGCCACCAGGATGCTCTTCTCACAGCTGAGGAGGAGTCGGGGGGCCCTGATGTCTTCTGCGGCGCACTGGCTGGCTGTTCAGGGTGGCCTCCCCTGGAGGCTTGGGGAGGGTTACAATGAACGCAGCTCCTCACCCGCCCCTGCCTGGGCCCTGGGTGAAGGGGCAGGGCGCTGCAGTCAGCCCTCCTGCCCACACGGTCCCTCAGGCATCACACTCGAAGCAGCTTGGGGTAAGGCTTGGGGGTGGGGCGTGTCTCATTTGGGAAAGGTGCCCTGGAACTCTCTGCATGCCACCTGCCCCCACCTGCCGCCACTCACCATTAGGGCGTAGGTGAGGCCCAGACCCACCAGGCCGGCAGAGAGCTCCCTGTGCAGGGAGCTGGAGATGGATGTCACGGCGGCGATGAGGACCACACATGCACCGATGTACTCCTGTGGAGGGACGGGGGCTGGCCTGGGCCCTCGGGGGAGAAGCCACAGTGTTCTCCCCACCCCTTCTTCAGGGCAGAGGGTAGCTCAGCTGAGACTCAACCTCAGCCCTAAAACTCATCATCAGATACACAGGAGGCCTGTGAAGGCTGGAGACCCAGGACACGAGGGCACACAGCTGATGAGCCCCCCACCCCACCCCCACTCCCCTGCCACCTGCACCCATGCCTCACCAGCTCGCCCACACATGCACACAACATATGCCTCATAGGACCCACTTCAGACACACACTGCTCACAGTCACACACACAACTCTTCTTGCTACTGGCACACACCTCATATATTAGACACAGGCCGCAGGCAGTGATATGGAGAAGAGAGGGCTCAGGTCAGATACCAGGAGGACCACCAGGGCTGGGAGCAGGAGGGCTCTGTGCCCACCCTGCGCACACACCCTCTCCTCCCACCCACTGGTCCATGTTTGGCCCTTCCTCTGCCTGCACAACCCTATCAGGAGCCCCTGTCCCTGGGCCCGGGGTGGGGGTGGGTGGCACTTGCCATGCGGACTTCTAGCCATCTGTTGGCAGCCGTGAGGAAGAGGGAGGCGATGTTGTTGGAGTCTGTGTATTCGAGCAGCTTCTGCTGGAACCGGGCCTCGTACCTGGTGGGAGGGCGAGGAAAGTCTTGAGGGAATAATCTTGGCCCAAGTAGCCCCTGGGAACGTTCCCCGACTCTCTATGGTAGATGGGCTCTCTCTTCTTTCACACTCATGAGCCCTCATCACATTCTCTCCTGAGTTACTACATCTGGGTCTGCATCCTGTCTCTGACCAGCCTGAGCTCCCAGCATCACTTTTCTTGGCCACCCCGCTCCGACCTGGCTGGCTGAGACCAGGCTCGGAGGAGGGACAGGAGCACTTGTTTGACAATGAATGATGGAATGAATGAAAGCCATCCCAGCTCTGGGCTCGGTGACACAACGGAGGGGACCCAGAGGGACTCATGACAAATCTTGTGGGGCATTTGCTTTTCACTCCTGGAAGATGTTTGTTCTGCTTTGATTATGTCTGTGCACGCACTACGTGTTTGAGGAGAGTGAAGGGTCTGTGAGGTGTGAGAAAGTGTGTGTGGGTAGGTGATGTGTCTGAGGCGAGTGTGAAACCATTCATCTGAAGGGTTTAAGTGTATGTTGAAGATGTGTGAGTGCACGTGTGCATGTTGGGAGAGAGTGAGGCGTGGGTGCGCATGGGTGTGTGTGTAAACTTCTGTGTTAGGTGCACAAGGTGCTGCGGAAGAGCCCCAGTTTTGGGGCCATGCAGACCCAGGTTGGAGTCCAGCTACTACTTATTAGCTGTGTGTCAAGACAGAGTCCGTTTCCTCATCAGTAAATGAGGAGAGTAATCGTTCCTACGTGGACTGAGACAAGCTCTGAGACCAACAGTGAGCCCTGTGCTGGGCACTCTTGAAACTGTTTTGGGAAAACGTAGGGCCTCCTGGAAGAACCAGGAGGTCAGACGGGCCTGGTTCCAAGCGCAGCACCAGCTCTCGCTGTCCGTGTGGCCTCGAGCTGGTTCCTTGGCCTCTGTGTGTCTCTTCTCTTCATTTTAGTTTGGGGCTAACGTAACTACGTCGTGGGGCTCTCGTGAGGATCGAATGCAATCATACATGCACAGCACTTGGCAAGTGCGAGATCAATAAATGCCACTTAGCTCTCAACAGGGTGGGCTGCTGGACAAATGCCAATGAATAAACACATCCAGGGGCTGATTGAAACGTTCTCCGTTCATTTAAAAACCATCCACCATGTCAGTGCAGGGTGTGGGAGGCCTTGCTGCATAGCGGTTCCGCCGGACCAATACTGGCTGGGGCTGGGACTGGTTACAGGTTGCTGGGATCCACTCGGATCCTACTGAGAGGGTCTGGCCCAACCTAGGAAAGTCACAATTTCTCTGCCCAAAGCTCAGCCCAAAGGCCTCCAGGACATTAATTATAAGAGAGACATTACCAAAATGTAGAGGCTAGGCCCAGGTGCTGTTGAGGGGCCTCGAACTTGAAGGACTGGAGAAGTTCAGGCTTGAGAGGAGAAGGGGGCTGGGAGACCCTTAAGTCATACGTCAGGCTTACATGGGGGTAGGGGCAGAGAGCAGAGCCAAGGCAGCAAGGCAGGCTCTGCTTTGCATTGCTTTACTCACACAAGGCCCCTCAGAGGATGTTCCTCTGGCCTCAGATGCCCTGGGGTGTGAACGGGAGCTGCAGGCTAAGGGCCTGGACACCTCTCCCAGGGCTGCAGCTGCCCCTGGGGGGAGGAGGTACAAACCTCCCTGGACCCTCAGTTGGTCTTTGAGCTCTAGGGTCACTCCTGGACGCAGGGCTTGGTGTAGCATGGTTCCTGTCACACCCTGCACAGCTGTGCCATCCTAAAAATAACCAGAATCACTCTCTGGGTAAGGCTTAGATACCACAGCCCAGCTATCTGGGTCAGGGTTCTGGCTTCTCTGGATAGAGGAGAGATGCTCTAATAAGGGTGTCCCAAAATTCATGCAAGAAGTAATTTTGATAGAAAACACAGGTTTATTATTAAAAACTGTAAATTTTCATTGCTCAACAATGAAAACACATTGTTCTTTTGTGTAGTGCTCCATTTTTAATAACCCTGAACTGTCAGCTGTCATGCTGTCCTTTTTTTTTTTCGTTGGCAACACTTTACCGCACAAATGATACAAAATTCAAATCTTGTGTGAATTTTGGGACACCCTATACATGAGATGGAGACGGGTGAGGAGCAACAGCCCCCTCCACTCCCCAGGCAGCCTCAGACGCTCCTGTGCAGCCAACACCAGGACTCAGTGGCAAGAGGATGGCAGGGCATTGAGGTTTTCAGGGCACTCCTCCAGCCTGGTAAACTCTTTTGTGTCCTCGCTCCAATGACACGTCCTCTGTGAAGCCTTCCATGACTGTTTCCCTTCAATGCTTTTGCTGTGTCCCCCTTTCGTTCAGTAACATGGGCTTGTCCCGGCTTGCTCAAAGCCTGGACTCTAAATACCACCAGGGCGGGGGTTCATCTGACTCATCTCTCTCTTTTTAGTGCCTGGCATGAGGCTCAGCGCATGGTAAATGCTCAGTAAATGTTTGTTGAATATGGTTAGAGCCCAGACACAGTAGTTATATAACCTCTCTCAGCCTCACTTTCCTTATCTGAGAAATGGGCATAATCACTATCACCACCTCAGATTGCATTGCAGAATGAACACGATTGGCATAGAAAATACTCAGATAGTATTTGGCCCACAGGAGATTCTCAATAAAAGATGGCCTCAGGGCTGGCCCACATGATGGCAGGACCTTTCTAGTACTGATATGTGAGAACTTGTCCCAGTCTTGTTTCTTCTGATGTTCAGCCTTAGCTCATGGAGGCTCTGAGCTTGGCTACCAGGGTTATTCTCTTCTCTGGATCACACAGTAGAGCGCACCTGGCCTGACCACCCAGTAGACATCATTTGGGCCATGGGATCTGAGGAGGGGTTGGGACATATGTGTCTTGGGCCTTTATTAAGTGCAGTCCTGAGAATTGAATCTCATGACCTATGACCTTGGCCCTTCTCCCAGGGGTGAATCTGGTACCTGAAGGCCCGGATGGTGATGAGGCCTTCCATAGTTTCAGCAAAATGTGAGAGCAGCGGGAGCTGGGTGGTGTCGTCTAGCTGCTGCAGGTCCCTGCGTCACAGGAGCAGAGTGGAATGGTTAGGAGGGCAGGCTCAGGGCTCAGCCTGGGTCGAGTCCTAGCTCCACCCCCTACTACCATGTGGGCAGGTAGCTTCACCTCTCTAGGCCTCAGTTGCTTGCTTGTAGAGAGGGAAGACAATGGCACCAGCGCATCAAGCAGTGTGAGCACTGGGCAGCTTGTGTATAGAAAGTGTTTAACTAACCAGAATGCGGGAACCGCTGCAGCTATCCTGGGCACCACCTGCCCCTCATCCGTATCTGTCCCTGTGCTTTTGCCGTATAGCCTTGCTGTGGACTGAGGTTGGGCAGGCAGTGCAAGTTAGTTCCCTTTCACAGGTGAACAACCTGAACCTAGAGACAGCTGGTCAAAGGAACAGCAAAGCCAACTCAAAGCCTTCAGCCCCCTCCCCAACAACCACAACAGGTTTCAGCACATCTCAGGCCAGAATCCAAAGAGCCCCTTGAGGGGTAAGGGCCAGCGGTTCCCATGCCAACAGAATGGCTCCTGCTCCCCACCGCTGCACCGTAACAAGTACGTTAGTGCTGAGAGGTCAGGCTGCGATGCAGGAAGCAGCTTTCCTAAACAAACCGTCTCTAGGGCCAGCATGGGTGCCAGGGGGACAGGGCAGTTTCTCTGGCAGAAGAAGTGGACTGTTTGTAAGACAGCTTGTAAGACAGTGTTTCAAAAGCCACCATGATTTTGTGAACGGCAGCGTACTATGCTCCTTGTGTGTACCAGGGGATTCTGAATTATCCAGGAAAAAGCCATTTATACAAATCTGGATCTTTGTAGGCAAGGTAATTGTGGCCAAGCTGTATCTAAATTCAGTTATTATTATTGCTAATCAGCATTTTGACTCCAGCTTCTAAACAACTTTGTGCACTTGGGAAAGGCCCTTAACCTTTCTGACCATAACCACCAGTAAGAAATACATTTTGGGGGAAA
>PVKE010024200.1:0-23988 GCA_004027555.1 Craseonycteris thonglongyai | reverse complement strand
ATGGTTTGATGTTTACCTGGAGAGGAGGGAGGAGGGGGGAGGGAGAGTTGTGGGGGGAAAGGGGAGGGGCACCAGATATATGGTGTTGGAGGGGGACCTGATTCTGGGAGCTGGGCACATAATGCGATGCATGGGTGATGTGATGTGGAGTTGTACATCGGGAAACTATCTAATTGTTACCAACCAATGTCACCCCATTAAATTTAACAATAAAATATAATAATATTAAAAAAAAAAAAATCCTACATTCCTAGAAGGGGATCAAGATGGCAGCATGAGAGGAAATCCTTGAAACCTTTCCAGAAAAATACAACAAATAGAAGAGGAAACTCCAGTGAGGGAATCCCTAAGCTATGCAGTCTCAGCTCAGAGACCCACTCATCACAAGAAAACACCTAAAGGTCAGAAAAAGGGAAGTGAGCAGGAAGGAAGGGGTAAGATGGGCCGCTGATGGTGTGAACTGGAGCCAGGCAGAAGAGGGAGTGAGCTGGGCGCCTGGGAACAGGGGCCAAAAAGCAGCACGACCCCTGGGAAGGTCAGATGCCCAGAACTGACAAGGGCGGAGACGCAGGAGGCTGAAGCCAGCGAGACTCTGGCTGAGACAGAGGCTGAGCTGGGGAACTGCCCTGGGTGTCCTGACCAGAGGGGCTTTGCTCAGCCCTGGAAAAGCCCCGGGGTGCATGCGTGGGACTAAGTGAGCCTGGCCAGCAGCTGAGGGCTGCCGAAGTGCTGAGCCGAGCACAGGGCAGCCCTGGGCGAGCTGGAGGCTGAGAGCCAGCAGCTGTGTAAGCGCAGCTCAGACAAAAACAATCCTGAGCGAAGCACAGCTCGGCTATACCCTGGGCTCTGGAGCAGGGAAGAAGACAAAGCCGATGGCACACCTCTCTCCTGACGAAACTGCAGGCTTGGATTGCAGCTGAGCCCAGCACCCAGGTCAGCGTGCAACCTCAGGACACACGGCAGCTCCAACCCGCACTGCCTCTGCCACCAGGAAAAACCCATAAGCACAGAAACTGGCAGCTTCCCCTCACTCTCTCCCAACGCTCGCCCCACCTAGTGCCTGCACTCAGTCAGCTACATCTGGGAAATTGCCTTTACCAAAAACAGAAGTGCTTCTTTCCCAACAAACCCTGCCCCCACCCTTCCAGCTGAAACTGGCAGAGGGTGCAGGGAAACTTCAACACACAGGTGCGGTAGCTCCAGCTTGCTTGGCTCTGGGGTGACAGAGGCAGAGCATACCATCGCCCACCCTATCCCCCTCCAAAGAGGAGGTGCACTGAGGCTGAGGAGACTGGATCAAAGAAGAGGACCCCACCATCCGGGATATCCCCAGGTGAAACCGAATACCCAAGAGAAGACATTGTGATATGTTGCAGCGACACCAACTGGGAATCAAAAAAAAATCTCAGCCTATCTGCCAACTGAAAAATTCCTGTGCCCAAGAAGAGGAACACCCCAGCTACAGTGAACAGAGGCTCAGAAAGAAAATTTAAAAATCCCCAGAAAGGTAACTTATAGATCTGGAAGTATATGATCTAAACAACACAGAATTCATGACTGAAGTTCTTAAAAGATTCAGAGAGCTCAAAAATTGCTGGCATAGTACCCAGACACAGCTAATTGATCTCAGAAAGAAAATCAGTGAACAACAAAAAAAAAAACATTTTAACAAAGAAATTGAAACAATAAAAAAGAAGCAAGAGGAAATTCTGGAAATGAAAAACTCAATACGATAAATGACAAATGAATTAACCAGTATGGAAAATAGGGCCGACCAGATAGAGGCAAGAATTAGTGATATTGAAGACAGAAAAATGGAAATTACACAGAAGGAACAAGAGAGAGATTTGAGATTCAAAAAAATTGAAAGCACTCTACAAGAACTATCTGTCTCCATAGAAAGAGCAACATTAGAATAATAGGTGTACCAGAAGGAATAGAACATAATTCTATAGTGAGCATAATCAAACAAATAGTAGATGAGAACTTTCCAAACCTATAGAAAGAACAGAAACCCCAAATTCAAGAGGAAAACAGGAGCCCTAACTACCTAGACTCTAGCAGATTTTCTCCAAGGCACATTATTCTGAAGATGTCAAAAATCAAAGACAAAGAAATAATTCTTAAGGCTGCCAGAGGGAAAAACATAAAACCTTTAAAGGAAAACCCATCAGGCTATCATCAGACTTCTCAGCAGAAACTCTACAAGCCAGGAGGGAGTAGAACCAAATTTTCAAAATTTTAAAAGAGAGAAACTACCAGCTAAGAATAAATTATCTAGCAAAATTAACCTTTAGATATCAAGGAGGAATAAAAAACTTTTCAGACATACTGAAGCTGAGGGTATTCTCCAGCACAAAGTTGGCATGTCAAGAAATACTGAAGGAGACTATTTGACCTGAAACAAGAAATCAAAATAAATGGGGAAAAGTTGGGACAACAAAGAAATAAAAGGGGAGGAAGAAATGGCTATAGGAAATCTTCATATATCAACATCACCCTAAATGGAAATGAACTGAATGCACTGATAAAAAGGCACAGAGTAGAGGATTGGATTAAAAAATAAAACCCAACCATATGTTGCCTACAAGAGACATACCTCAGCCACAAGGACAAACACAGGCTTAAAGTGAAAGTGTCCAAGCTAATGGCATTCAGAGAAAAACAAGAGTTGCCATACTGATTTCTGATGAAACAGATATTAGGATAGAAAAGGTAAGAAGAAATAAAGATGGACATTTCATAATGTTAAAAGAACAATACATCAAATGGAGAGAGGGCATTAAATGTAAAAATTAAAAAAAATAATACATCAAGAAAACATGACACTCATTAATATATACAGCGTTCCCTCGCCACTTCGCGCTTCATGCTTTGCGGCTTCAGTGCTTCGCGGGTTTTCCCAAAATATTCATCAAAAAATAAAAATGAAAAAATACAACCATGTCGGCAGCCACATGGCGGAAAGGAGCGTTGTTTCATGTGGACGCGCGAGAGAGAAGGATCCCTGCATGTCAAACAAAGAGATGAGCTGACTCAGAGTCCATCCCACGGGCTCTCATAAAGGCGCGGGATGGGTTTCCGGTGCGACATCGACCCATGAGAAAATTCCTAGGGGCAAATCCTACTTCGCGGTTTTTCAGCTTTCGCGGAAGGTTCTGGTCCCCATTAACCGCGAAAAACGAGGGATCACTGTATGCCCCTAATCAGGAAGCACCAAAATTTACAAAGCAAGTACTAACAAATCTAATAGAAAAAACTGACAATAACACAATTATAATAAGGGACCTAAACACCTCTTTAACAGCCATGAACAGATCATCCAAACAGAAAATAAAGAAATATCAGCTTTAAATGACACATTATAGCAATTGGACAAAATTGACATTTATTGGACACTCCACCCTGCAGCATAAGACCACATTTTTTTCTAGTGCACATGCAACATTCTCAAGTATAGACCATAAGCTGGGTCACAGAACTAGTCTCAACAAATTTAAGAAGGCTCAAATTACACCAAGTGTATTCTTAGACCACAAAGCCTTGAAACTAGAGGTCAAATGCAAAAAGAAAGCAGAAAAAAACATAAACATGGAGATTGAACAATATGTTATTAAAAACTTACTGGATCAAAGAAGAAATAAAACAAGAGATAAAAAATAGAAACTAGTGATAATGAAAACACTACATACCAAAATTATTGAGATACAGCAAAAGCAGTAAGAAGAGGGAAATTTATATCGTTACAGGCCTATCTCAAGAAACAAGAAAAATACAAGTAAACATCCAAACATCCTATCTTAAAGAACTAGAAAAAGAACAAAACAATCCCAAAGTCAACAGAAGGAAAGAAATAATAAAAATTAAAGCAGAAGTAAATAAAATTGAAACCAGAGAAACAACTGATAAAATTAATGCAACAAAGAGCTAGATCTTTGGAAAAATCAACACAATGACAAACCACTGACTCGGCTCACCAAAGGACAAAGAGAAAAGATACAAATAACCAAGATCTGAAGGGGAGAAATTATGATTGATGTTACAGAAATACAAATAATCATAAGAAAATATTGTGAAAGCCTTTATTCTTCCAAATTTAACAACCCAGAAGAAATGGACAAATTTCTAGAAACATATAATCTACCTAGACTGAACCAACTAACCTAAATAAACCAATCAACAGTAAAGAAATTGAACCAATTATCCAAACCCTCCCCAAAGCCAAAAGTCCCAGACCAGTCTCATCAAGTTTTATCAAGAATTAAAAGAACTAATGGCTATCCTCAGACTATTCCAAAAAATTAAAGATGAGGCAATACTTCCCAACTCATTCTATGAGGAAAACATTATCCTAATACCAAAATCTGGTAAGAATAACACAAAAAAGAAAAACTATAGACCAATATCCTAAATAAAATATTAGCAAATAGAATTATACACCATAATCAAGTGGCATTTATTCCAGGGGTACAAGGATGGGCCAATAGACATAAAGCAATCATTATAATATACCACATAGCAAAATAAAAGATAAAAACCATATGACTATATCAGTTGATGCAGAAAAAGTATTTGACAAGATACGGCATCCATTTATGATGAAAACACTGAATAAAATGGAAATTGAAGGAAAGTACCTCAACATAATGAAGACCATATAGGACAAATCCTCAGCCAATATTATACTGACTGGGAGAAAGCTGAAGCCTATTCTCCTAAAATCAGAAACAAGACAGGGATGCCCCCTTTTACCACCATTACATAATATAGTACTGGAAATTCTAACTAGAGCAATCAGGCAAGAGAAAAGAATAAAAGGTATCTTCATTGGGAGAGAAGAAGTCAAACTGTCACTCTTTGCAGATGACAAGATCCTTTATATAGAAAATTCTAAAGACTCCACCAGAAAACTATTATAACCAATGTATGAATACAGTGAAGTTGCAGGATACAAAATCAATGTACAAAAATAAATTGCATTTTTATATGCCAAAAATGAGACTTCAGATAAGGAAATGAGAAAATTAATATATTTTGCCATCTCAACAACAACAACAACAACAAAAAGAATATAATACTTAGGAATAAATTTAACAAAGAACATGAGTGACTTATACACTGAAAACTATAAGACATTATTAAAAGAAATAGAAGAAGACATAAAGAAATGGAAAGATATGCTGTGTTCATGATTGGAAGAAACAGCTTAGTTAAAATGGCCATATTACCCAAAGCAATATACATATTTAACACAATTCCCATCAAAATTCCATAGACATTCTTTCAAAAAATAGATAAACAAAATCATTGGATTTGTATGGAACCATGAAAGATTGCGAACTGTCAAAGCAAGACTGTGAAAAAGGAGTAAGGCTGGAGGCATCACACTCCTCAACTTCGATTTATACTACAAAACCTCGATAGTCAAAATAGCTTGGTATTGACAGAAAAACAGGCACACAGACGAATGGGACAGAATTGGAAACTCAGAAATAAATCTACAAATATTTGGACAGATCATTTTTGACAAAGAAGTGAAAAATATACAGTGGGGAAAGGAAAGCCTCTTCAGTAAAAGGTGCTGGGAAAATTGGAAAATCACATGCAAAAGAACAAATCTGAACTGCGTTCTATCACCATATACCAGAATGAACACCAAATGGATTAAAGACCTCCACATAAGACCGAAGATAATAAACTGCATAGAAGAAAACATCGGTATTAAACTTATAGACCTGGGGTTCAAAACAGACTTTATGAACCTGACCTCAAAGGCAAGGAAAGAATAAGTAAAAAATAAATGAATGGGACTATATTGAACTAAAAAACTTCTGCACAGCAAAAGAAACCATCAACAAAGCAAAGAGTTAACCAACAAACTGGGAGAAAATATTTACAAACAATGCCTCTGATAAATGTCTTATATCTAAAATATATAAAGAAGTTGTACAACTCAACAACATAAGCAAATAATCCAATTGAAAAATGAGCAGAAGATCTAAACAGACCCTCCATCCATGAAGGCATACGAATGGTCAACTGACATATGAAAAAATGCTCAACATCATTAGGTATTAGGGAAACACAAATCAAAACCACAATGAGATGCCACCTCACACCTGCTAGAATGGCTATTATCAACAAGACAAGAAACAACAAGTGCTGGTGAGGTTGTGAAGAAAAAGGAATACTTGTACACTGTTGGTAGGAATGCAAATTAGTACCACTGCTATAGAGGACAGTATGGAGCTTCCATTGAATCGGAAATTCCTCTTCTTGGTATCTACTTAAGAAACCTGAAAACCTTAGTCCATAAAGACATATATATCCCAACGTTCATTGCAGTGCTATACACGGTGTCCAAATCATGGAAACAACAAACTGCCCTTTGACAGATGACTGGATAAAAAAGCTGTGTATGTATATACAATGGAATATTACTCAGCTTTAAGAAAACATGAAATACTACCATTGCAACAACATAGATGAAACTTGAGATCATCACGTTAAGCAAAATAAGCCAGACAGAAAGAACAAGAACCATATGACTTCACTCATAGGTGGAATATAAAACTGAACGGAACAAAGAAACAAAACCTCATGGACACAGTCAATAGTTGAGTGCTTACCTGAGTGTAAGCGGAGAGGTGGCTGGGTGAGAAGGGATGGGAAGCCAAATATATGGTGATGGAAAGAAAGCTGACTCTGGGTGGTGAACACATAATATAACACAAGAAACGTTTGTCTAAACTACTATAGCATTGTACACCTGGAACCTATGTAATTTATACTAACCAATGCCACCCCAATAAATTTAATTTAAAAAAATTCTACATTCCTAGATCCATAAATAAAATTCTCTCAGGTATGAAGCCTAATGATTTTGAAATCATCTGATGTCATAACAATGGCTTGTCTGCTGAAAATCTATTGTTTTATAATTAACAAAAGGAAATAGCATTAATGTGTTGTTTTTTGGTGGGTTTGGTGGGTTTTTTTTTAAGCTTCTATTAAGAAACTTGGAAATCATGCAACACTATTTCTTAAATTAGTGGTTTATGTTTTGTTGCTGCCATATTTGTTTCATTTTGTGACTGGGTTGTCTCTACTTCTGTCATTCTTGAATTGCGATCTGAGAATACTTTGGGATCCTTAACCTTCTGTTAGGGGATCTGCAAGGTCAAAGATGTTGTCATACAAATATGAGTATGTGGTTTGCTTTTTTAGATCTCATTCTCTCATTCTTGAATTTGTTTTCCAGAGGTTACATGACTTATGATACCACAGGAGATTGACTGAAGAAGCAGATCTGAGCATCCAGATGTCTTCTGTGAAGCCAGGCATTAATGAGATTTTCAGACTCATAAAAAATGCCACTCTTCACAGTAATGTTTTTGTTCAGAAAATAGTTATTTATGCTAATATATTATTGTTTTATTATTTAAATAAATAAAATATTTTAAATTTCTCAGTTTTATTTCCAAATACCATAAATACCAATAGGTATAACCTCCATAAATAAGAGCTTTCTGGAGCCCTTAATAAAATTTTAAGAGTATAAATGTACACATGACATGTGTTTAAGCACTAAATATCAGTTTAGTTAATAGCGATTTATCTTAGTTTGCTTTGCATTTTATATACCACAAATATGTTTACCTGTCCTGCTTCAAACTGTTGATATCCACCCTGTAGACTTCCCTCTAGTGGCTTCCAGTAACCTGAAGTTTTCCATCCTGTCAGGTAGAGCTCAACCAAGACCACCTAACAGACTGTCAACCCAAAAACATAGCCTAGTAATTGTACTAATATGTCTCAGTTTTACAGGTGACACTAACTTTTGAAGGTTATATGTTTATTACTTGAGCACTTATCTCCCTTATCTCTTTGGTACCCCTTATGACTTGGTCTTCTTTGGCCATCTGAGGAATGTGTCATTTTGATCACCAAGTCACTGATGTTTCTTGCTATTCTATATACCATAGTCAAGAACTATGAAGGGTTTTAAAATGTTATCCTCTTTGCAAGCTAACAGTTTAGCATGACAAAATGTAATGGATAATAACAGAAGACATGAGACTCCTGGATCAGAAACAAAAGGATTTTATTACTCACAGCTACTGAGCCAAAGTGTTAACATTTGAGTTACTTCTCTAAACCCCAATCTCCATAAGGTAATAAAAAAAGGACCTTCAGTCACCCTGAGTTGAGTTATAGGAAAGGAACATTGAGCTTCAGGGTACCCAAATCTTTTATAACCGGCAGTAAATCTTCCTAATCTTTGCCCCAGATGAAAGCATTATCTTTCTTATACTGGACAGTAAATAAACCCATCCTTTGCTTCAGAAGACACTATCTCATTCTTCTAAAAGTCTTTACTATAGAAACATCTTTGAATAGACAGTAAAAAACAAAAGCAATTAGTACCTCTGCAGACAAGATATAGAGAAACACAAGAGACCATGGATAATTATCTTCTAACAACCAGTGCTTTCATTTATACATAATATTCAAGCTTCGATTCAAGTTTGCACATTATTTATTATTTTTGATACTTAATAATTTAGAGAATACTTGGCATTAAATCCTTACCAATATTTTCTATCTTATGAACAAGCCACAAGCCCTTCTCCTCCCTCTATCCAGGATTACCATTTGGAAGAGTTTTTTTCCCCTTCTACACAATTCAGGATATTTGGGCACTATCTCCATGTCCACAACAAAGTTCAGAAACAAACTGAAAGAAATATCAAAGTGAAAACTAAAGGTGGGAAATGGGGTACTTGCAAAGTAATCACCACACACACACACACACACACACACACACACACACACACACACAAACTCATTCTAGAGGGTTCTTGGAAAAATATAGATAAAATGGTTCCCTGACCTTGTCAGAGAGACATTCTAACTTTTGTGTAAAGAAACTTTCTCCTGAACCAAAGAAATAAGATGTTCAGTTTAATAACATTTTCCTTTTTAAATCAACTTAAATTTGTGGAAGCAGACCTCCTACTATAAATAACAATTTTCCTTCAGGAAAGAATAACTCTGGTAAGAGGAGGAAAGAGCATTTTCACTTTATTACATTCTATTCTGTTTGGCCCTTATGATTGATAAAGATAATTTGATATTTTTAGTTGGTGTTTGCTTTATTGACCCACTGAAGCCATCCTTTTTCTGCCTCTTGAACTGAAAACTCACTTCACGTTGTCTATTTGACCTAGCAATAAAAAATAAAAAATAAAAGAAATTTTAAAAGTGTATCAGCAGGAGATAACAAGAATGTCTAGCGTGAAGAACCGTAACACAACAAATCCATTGGAGCAAGCCTGACACTCAAAGTGGGTTGAGAAATATTTCAAACCCATTTGTCCTGGATACTCTTCATAAACAGTCTTGAAAATGCAGACCTTGCCAATACCAGGGATATGGGAGATCAAAATATTGGACAACAGTTTATATTTGAATCTGAAATACCATATTTTGCCATGTTTAATGTGCTCCCATGTATAATGTACAGTCACTCATGTTTTGGGCCCAAACTTTCAAGAAAAAAAATCTTCCATTTTAATTTTTTAATTAAAATTCTTATTTGCTTATATTCAGGTATTTGTTTTTTCATATTATAAAGGAATTTTAGCATTTATTGTATTATTGTATTCCAAGGCATTATTTTGAATGTTGATATCGTTATTGATTTCTAGAGTTGCACTTTTACCTCATAAGCATAAACAAAATTAAAAACATTTATGTAGATACAGAATTAGTACTACCCATGTGTAATTCATATCCTTATTTTCCCCTCATAAATTTGGGCCAAAATGTGTGCATTACACAGGGCAGAGCAAGGTACTTTGAATTTCAAATTACCTCTTAGAGAGAAGTCAACTGGTATTCTAACAGCCCTTGAAGGTTAAATGGGAAACTATCCATGAAAATCTGGACTTGTCAATATTTATCATACCCTGAAAATTGGTAACATACCATAGAGGAAAAAACCTGAGATGGCGAGTCAGTGATAAACTGATTTGCAACCCGAATTCACCATTAACCAGCTGTGTGACCATGAACAACTTACCTAGCCCTTCTGAGCTTCAATTGCTCATCTGAAAAGTGGGACTAAGAATACTTACCTCCATTTGATTGCTGTAAGTAAAGGGATTGGCACAGAGCCTGTCATATAGCAGGTGTTCTGTAAGATGTTCTTGTGCTGACAGGTGGGGTTCACAACTTATTTGTTCCCCACAATGTCAGTCACACTGTGGATCATCAGCTCATGTTTGCTGCTGCTGATTTGTGCCCATTTAGAATGGGATGCAGAGCTGGTTGCTAAGAATGTAGATTCTGGAATCGTGCTGCCTGGATTCAAATCCCAACTCCACCATTTCCTAGTGAATGATCCTGGACACATTCATAGCATCTTTCTGCTTTAGTTTTCTTCTGTGAAATAGAGTGGAAAACTGGCTTTACGCAGTAAAATGTTAGATTGCCTGCCACTTAGCGAACACAAAATAATAGTACAAATGACACTATTAACTTGTATTATTAGAAGGGCAAGTCCAGGAGTTAAGCAAGTTTTCTGAAATTTGAAACTGATCAACAGATGTCCTTTTCAGAAACAGGATCTGAATGATACTGGTATTTTGAGGAACTTTCTGAGAAGAGGCAGCTGCCAGAACGGAAGGGCTGAACTCCAGTTTCCTGTGTTCTTTCATTGTGTGCAAAAGTAAAGTGATTGTCATTATAGAAACCTTTTCATAGCCCCGGCTCTGAACCTTACATTTACATAGCAGATACTTAGCCATCAAATCTGTTGATTTACTTTTCAAAAATACAGCAGAAAAACTTGAACGCTTGATAATGGGAGGAAGCCCCTTGGGAGAGTCACTACACTTAAATAGAATTCTTGATAATTATAATAATGATACAATAGACTTTGCCATTCATGAGTGATATAACTATGAGTCCCACAGATCCCCAAACAGAAGACAAGAGAAACAAGACCTAAGCGATGAGCGTTTCCATGTATCACATTTCTTCGATAACTTTCTTTCACATTCAATGGCCACGTTCCTCATGGAAACACATTCATTTTCTATTCTTAGAGCCACTGAATTCACTGAGGATATGCATCCAGGTGGCCTGGGTTTAATCCCAGCTTGCACTTCCTGGCTGAGGGACGTTGGCACATTATTCGACGTCTCTGTGCCTCATTTCTCGCATCCCACCGTAAAACAACAGCCCCTTCTTAGGCTTCTCATGAGGGTCGGATCACCCAGGCCTGTGGTCAGCACATGGTCAGCGGCCCACCTCACAACCCTCCTGTTTAAAGCCAGCGCCATACTGAAAGCTTGGTTTACACATGACGTGGTTCACTGTGGTTACTCTTCACCTAGTGATAATAAGATAATGTAAATCTGCAAATTTCACCTTATAATGAACTCCAATTGTTGGAGTATCTCATATGTGTCAGGGGCTTACAGTATCATTTCTAATCTCTCCAGCACTGCTCTAAGATTGCTATCACCTTCATTTTATAAAAAAGGCAATTGAGGTGCAGAAAGGTTAATTACCCGCGGAAGCTAGAACAGTTGGAGCGGTCTGCCCCACTGTGCAGTGCCATGCTCACTTGGTATTTCTGGTCTTTCCATAACCTTCACTCAATAACCTGCACTGAGCACCTGCTCCCTAGCCAGCCTCAGTGACGCTCAGTGCCAAAGAGATGCCCAGACAATGGCCCTGGCATGGAGGAGCCCGTTCCCCTTGGTCCTCATTTACCTTTCCTTCCTTACAATTTACCAATGACGCAGTTGCTTGTTTCTGTACTCCTGGTTCATCTACACTAAGATTTGTTTGCCTCATTAGCTGTTGTCATGCAAGATACGTCACCATCTGCCAGGATAAATTCCACAAAGGCATGTGATTTGGGATAATGAATAGGCTTCAGTGGGGAAACAGAAAATTAAATAGGCCAAGGGTCAGCAAGAGAAGAGACAACAAGAGGCTTTGTTTCAAGAAATAGGCACAGATAAATAGAATAAACAATCAGATTTCATAAAGAAAAGAAAAAAGCCAAAGGTTTTGGAGAATGGGGTTTCCCAGAGCTTATTAAATAATACTGATTATTAAATTCAGTGAACCTTCACATAATCTGTTCCCAATCAGTGATTTGTTACCAATGAGACCAAGAATAAGGAATTCATTCTGCTTGGACCAATGGCACCAAGGATAAAGAATTAATTCAATCTCCCTGTGAGAGTCACCTCACCCCTCCTAAGTAGACCTGCCGCTTCTCACCCATGAGTTCTTACCTACTTGTAAGAATCGAGGGGTTTCTCCTCCACCCCTTCTCATTACCCAAAGTATGTTTTATTGTTACTTTCTACTGGCCACACTTTCCTGGGATTATCCACTATGCTTTTGCTATTTTCCCATATCCCTGTTCAAGGCCATGTTTTTCTATTCTGCTTTGTTTGTTTTTAAGACTCATTTTATTGTTTGAGGGAAGGTGAGAGAGAGAAGAGGAGAGGCCCAGAGAAGTCTTCATATTTACACATCATTAGTTGTGACATGGTTTCATTCCACACAGGAGGAGGTAGGGCCACGTGGGGCAGGAACTGAACTGGGGCCTCCCACATGGGAGGTGAGAACCTTCACTGCTGAGACATGTTGGAGGTTACCAATTGCAATGGAGTTCAGCATGTGGGGTTGCACAGGCCAGGGCTGGGATCAAACCCCAGGGCCCTGTGACTGTGAGGCAAGTGCTCACCTGCTGAGCTATCCCAGCATCCCTATGTTCTGTTTTAAGTAAATTTTTTCCAGTGCTCATCACAACCCAGCACATGCTTCCATAAGCTGCTCTTCGGAAAAATGTGCATCTATAGTAAAAGTTCCATGAGAGCAAGAACATCTTGGTCTCCATCACACACCCTGCGGGGGTTGGGAGGGATGTGTGTGTCAAATGAATGAATGAATGAATGGTCAAATGAAAACCATACACAGGTCTCTTAAACTTTAAAAGCCAAGGAGAATACTAAATAGAACAGAGATTATCCCTTCGTGGTTACCAAAACTGTTACCAGAGGGAAGCCAAGTGCAGGCTGGTGCTGCCTGTGCTGTTCAGCCAACAGAACAACACAGGAGTTGGGTCAGAGAATAAGCATTGTCAGGGTACCAATGACCTGAAAAGGCAGTGGGTTTCCACTTTCCAAGACTGCCCAGCTCCTCCAGCCGTGCTAAGCAAACCTCCACATCCCAAGAGCCGCCCTTTGCTAACCAAACCTCCATGTTCCAAGCTCTGCTCTTCCTTGCTATGCCTTGCGAGCCCAGCTGGCTGCTGTGACCCGAGTGCCCCTCTGCTGCCTCTCCTCCTGCCTTCCGTCCTCTGCCTCTGTTTGTTTCTCCCCTTGTGTCCACCCTCCTCCTGTTTCATATCCCAGCGTGGAAGGCAGTTGGTGGGTCCTTCTTCCCCGGTCACTTATGGCCCCTTACCAGCAGTTACCTCCAGCCCTATGCTAGCCTGCAGCTATTTGTCAGTTTGGTCAGTTAGCGCCAGTGAAGCCCAGGCCTCTCAGCCCCTAGAGTCTCCATCCTGAGGGGAGAGACATTCATCGGGTGCCTTGATTTACAACAGTCCTGGGCAGCCTCTTCCTTCTACGGCCCCTTCCTTCCTCACCCTGTTAGGATCTCACTACCATGTAGAGCAGAGTTAGGCTGTGAAGGCTAACTCTTTTTCTTCATTCCATTAAAAATGAAGGAATAAAAGCTGACTTCAGTTTCCCACTCTCCTACATCTTCCCACTCACGCACCGCCCCAAAAGAGTTTCTGGTGGATGATTAGGATATTCAAGGTTAGTGAGAACAACTGTAACTCATCTCCAAACAGAAGTACGTCAATAGGGTCACGTTTGGGGGTACTATATGAAACACAAAACAAAGTAAGACTGCCAAGTAGAGCGCTCACAGTGACTCATCTGCCTGGGTTGGTTAAGGTGTGGTCAGGCCATAAAACAGAGGCGTGTGTCCCACGACTTCTCCGGGGCTTCTGGTTCTGTGATGTTCTCCAGCACAGTATTTGTATGGCTTTGGCTCAAGTTGTTCCTTTTCTTCCTAGCATTCCCGGGGTTGTGTTGGCTTTGGAGAGATTGTGAGCCTGAATTCTTAAAACTCATCACTAGATGGCATCCCATATTTGTCAAGTCTCAAGGAACTGGCTCTTGGATTTCCTTGGTGGCTGGTAACCTGTTGTGACAACTTTTTTGAGGGTTGTTCTATAATCAACAACATTTAATCCTGAAGCAGATGCATGAGAATCCTGTGAGAGTCCAGTGTGTGGAATATGATCTTCTTGTATGACCTGGACTGGAAGCAACTTGGTAAATCATGGTTATCAAATTTCTACAGTTCACTTTCATTTGAGGATTTCAAAGACTCAGACTAGAAGTGTGTGTATAAATAAAAAAGTAAAAAAAACCACAAAAAACTAGTTCAGCGTAACACCATACAGTGTTTAGAATCTGTGACATTTTCCATGTTAGGTCTGTGCCTTTCCTTGACAATAGAAGAAAGTCAAGGTTTCAATTAGGTCACAATATGATGTGTGGGCTATTGGTTCTGTTGTGTTTTCTTTACCTCCTCCCCCACAAATTTTTCATGAATGGAGAATTTCAAATGCATAAGGAAAGTCTTAAGACAAGAGTCTCTAGTGGCCAACCAGACTTGGCCTTTTTCATTTACTTTGGGCCCTAAGAATGATACTCATCGAATAAGTACCCAGACCAAACTATCTGCTACTCTTCAAGTGTCTTGTATGGACCTAGATACTCTCCAAGCTAAAAATAGTAATAGCTAACATTGACCCAGCACCTACTGCATGCCTGGTAAAGTGTCAACTCTTCTGCATGCATAAATTATTCTACAAAAGAACTCTAAAGAAGGTATATAAACGTCATACCCATTTTCTGATAAGTGAGGAGTGGCTTATTTATGTAACTCCCAAGGTCACACAGCTAAGAAATAGTAGATCTGAGTTAAACCCAGGTCTAATTAATCGCTACATCTTGCTACACCCCCAAGACCAATCAACTTCCAAGAGAAAAATTTTAAACTCTTCATGGGACTTTTCTGTCACATAACAAAGAAGTTGATCGGGGCTCCTGGGCTACACCAATTTTTGACTATTTCTAGTCTACCTACTATGTGATTTCCAGGGGCCCAAACACGTGACCCCTTAATAAAAAAAGTAAATAAAGCAAACAAACAAAAACCTGTATGTTACCTTAGATAAGCTGTTTCCATAGAGTAAAGAAATGGAAAATTTGCTGTTGGGCATGGAACCCCTTACCCATGTATGTGATTCATGTTAAGCCAATATGATATCAGATACAAGAAACTGGACTTAAGTAATAAAGTGCCTTATGTCTGTGTGTTATGTATTACATGTTATCTATTTTATATAGCCATTTCATACTTTTACAAATGTCTCTTCTCGTTCCTCACTTGGTTCTCACAACATAGCGCTGAGGTAGAAACAAAGGTGACATGATATGATATACAGGCTAATAGTTCTGTGGGGGGCTGGCCTCAATGGTGTGCAATCAGCATCATCACACCATGTTCACACTCTGAGGTCTCAGAACTCAAGGTTCAATGAGCTATTCATGAATTTTTTTCCTAATTTGGTCTTTAAATTTGTGTTTTCTCAGTGCAGTCTGGAAGGACAATGGAACATGTCCCGGGAGTAGATTCTGTCCTCACCCACAATCCCGCCCCCGGGGTTTCCTTGCCTCCTAGTTCTTGGTCACCTGCACCCCCACCACTACTGCCCACCATCACTGCTGCCAGTGGCCTGGGCATAGATTTGGGTGTACATGCTCCATGCACCAACCTAAACTGTGAGGCAGCCAGGGTCTGTGAGGGTCTGGAGTCAGGCTGCGTGTACTAGGTGTCTGAAGGTTGAGTAGGAGACTCCAGCAAAAGAAAACAGCTTGTGTCCTGCTGTTAGAGAACAAAGCCTCACGTTTTCATTTCGCCCTGGGCTCTGTAATTAGGTCCTTGGTTCTGTGAGTAGCTCGTTGCTCCAAAGCAGCACAGTCATGATGCTCCTGTGGCCTGTGATCCTTCCCATTGTGTGGGACTAGGAAGAACCACTATCTTATGAGACTTCAGTACGTGGCCGTTAAGTAACAATCTTCCCAGGGGCATTTAAAAACCAGATTCTGAGAACAAAAAAATGCATTTGTGCATACCTGGCATGAACCTTCTCCAGGGTGGGGATCTTTGTCTGTTTTGGCCACTGCTGTATTCCCAATGCCGACAACAGTGCCTGGCACATTGTTTGTGCTCAAAAAATATTAGTTGAATAGATCTGTCTATCCAGAAGGCAGAGCCTCATTCTTTTTTTCCTATTCCTCTCAGAACAAGGCACAAAGCTGAGCACTCTGGAGGAGCCAAGCACATTCTCCGATTAATTACTTATCTGATCAAACAGGCCAAAGTCAACAGACTTTTTTATCCAGTAATGTCTCACTTACTGTATCTGCACATAAGTTTCTGTACACCTGATCGCTGCCAAGTGCCCAGGTAATGCCATGAGCATTCTGCAAATGCTCACTGATGCATGACCACCACGTAAGTGGTTGGGGGGTAGGGAGGCTCCTCAGGAAGGAGCATGACAATCTGGCTCTTGCCTCAGCCTCTGTCTGGCTAAGTTCCTATTTTCCTTGGGTGGGAGACTGGAGCCAGACACACCTAGCCATGCGAGGACTCAGAGAAGAGCACCCTGGGCAGGAAGGCAGGAAATTGCAGTGGCGAGCCACTGTAGTTCATTTGCAACATTTCACAGACTTCACAGAACATGGACACAGCTTGCATAAGGGCTGACCACAGAGCCACAGAGCCACAGAGCCACAGACACTTGCATTCTGTGCCCAGGTTACCTGAAACGTCATGCCCAGGAGTCAGTGACTCACAAAGAAATTTTCAGCAAGAACGCCTAGCAGGCAAGCCCTCTGTCCAAGTCCTCATTAAATATTTTATTTCTATCGGAATACATTCAAATACATAGAATGGTCAGAATCAAGTCTTAATTACACCACACCCAACTTTATGCAAAAATGTATTTCTCTACCCCTGGGGACATTTGGTCATTCACCCTGGAAAAAGGATATTAAAGAGCCATGTCATTTTGGTAGCTAAAAACTTAATTTTTAATTAAATTTATTGGGGTGACGTTGGTTAGTAAAATTATGTTGGTTCAGGTATACAATTCTACATCACATCATCTATGTGTTGCATTATGAACTTAACATCCAGAACCAGTTTTATTTTTTCATCACCATATGCTTAGTTCCCCTCCCCCTTCCCCCACACCCCTTCCCATTTCCCTCTGGCAGACACCAAACTATTGTTTGTGTTCATGAGTTTTTATTTTTCTGTTTAGATTGTTCATTTATTCTGTTCTTTAGATTTCACATATAAATGTAATCATACAGTATTTGTCTTTCTCAGTCTGACTTATTTTGCTTAGTATGATATCTTCTATTTCCACCCATGTCTTTTCAAAAGGTACAATTTTCTTCTTTTTTTTTTAAGATTTATTTTATTGCTTCTGACAGAGAGAAACAGAGACAGAGAGAGACAGAGAGAAGGGGGAGGGCCCAGAGCAGTCTCCATAGTTGACATTAGTTTTCCATATAGTTTCACTCCACAGGCAGGCACAGGGCTGCGCAGGGCAGGAACTGGGCCGGGAGCCTCCCGCAAGAACTGAACTGGGGGACACAGCACAGTACAGCATGTGGGTCCTCATGGGCCGGGGCCGGGATTCAATCCCTAGTCTCCGGGGTTTCAAAGCGAGCGCTTAACCCGCTGAGCCATCCCAGCTTTCCCAATTTTATTCTTCTTTATGGCCACACAATACTCCATTGTGTAAATGTACCGCAGCTTTTTTATCCAATTATTTATTGACGGGCATTTAGGTTGTGTCCACATCTTGACTATTGTGAGTAATGAGCATAGGGGTGCATAAACTTTTTTGAATTCATGTTTTGGAATTCTTTGTATAAATACCCAGGAGTGGAATTGCTGGATCATAAGGTACTTCCATTTTTAATCTTTTGAGGAACCTCCATATTGTTTTTCATAGTGGCTGGACCAATTTGCAATTCCACCAACAGTGTAGCAGGGTTCCCTTTTCACTACATCCTCACCAGCACTTGTTGGTTGATTTATTGATAGCCATTCTGACAGGAGTGAGGTGGTATCTCATTGTGGTTTTGATTTGCAGTCCTCAGATGATTAGTGATGCTGAGCACCTTTTCATGTGTCTATTGGCCATCTGTATACTGTCTTTGGAGAAATGTCTTTTTAGGTCTTCTACCCATTTTTTAATTGGATTGTTTATTTTTCTGGTGTTGAGTTATGTTAGTTTCTTATAAATTTGGGATTGTAACCTTTTATCAGATGCCTCATAGGTGAATATTTTCTCCCATTCTGTAAGATGTCTTTTTGTTTTGTTGATGGTTTCTTTTGCTATAAAAAAAGAAACTTTTGGGGAAGCCAGATGGCTCAGTGGGCTAAGCACTCACTTTGCAGTGTGGGGGACCTGGGATTGAGTCCTGGCCCTGGCCCGTGTGGACCCTTGTGCTGAACTGGGAGCTCCCCCAGTTCAGTTCTCTCTCTGTCTCTGTATCTCTCTCTCTCTCTCTCTCTCTCTCTCTCTGTCAATAAATAAATAAATAAACAAATAAATAAATAAATAAAACATAAATAAAACATGTTTCTAAAAAAAAGAAACTTTTTAGTCTGATATAGTTCCATTTGTTTATTTTTTTCTTTTGCTTCCCTTGCTCAAGGAGATATACCATTGAAGGTGTTGCTAAGGGTAATGTTTGAGAAGTTACCTCCTATATTTTCTTCTGGAATTTTTTGGTTTCAGGTCTTAAATTTAAGTCTTTAATCCACTTTGAGTTTATTTTTGTATATAGTATAAGAAGGTGGTCCAATTTAATTTTTTTTTTTGTCTGTATCTGTCCAGTTTTTTTCTAGCACCATTTATACTGTCTTTACCCCAATGCAAATTCTTGCTTCCTTTGTCATAGATTAATTGGTTATATAAATTTGGTTTTATTTCTGGGCTCTCTATTCTGTTCCATTGATCTATGTGTCTGTTTTTATGCCAATACTATGGTGTTCTGATAACTGTAGCCTTGTAGTATAATTTGATATATGGTAGCATGGTTCTTCCAACTTTGTTCTTCTTTCTCAGGGTTACTATGGCTATTTTAGGTCTCTTACGGGTCCATATAAATTTTAGGATTATTTGTTCTAGTTCTGTGAAGAATGGCATTGGTGGCTTGATATGAATTGCATTGAATCTATAGATTGCTTTAGGTAGTATGACCATTTTAACTATAATAATTCTTCCTATTCATGAGCATGGAGTGTGTTTCTATTTATTTGTATTTTCCTTGATTTCTGTCTTCACTGTCTTATAATTTTCTGAGTACAGGCCTTTTACTTCCTTGGTTAAATTTATTCCTACGTTTTTTTGTTTTGTTTTTGTTTTTGTTTTTATAGCAATTGTAAATGTGATTTAAAAACAATTTGTTTTTTAATGAGAAAATTGCCAATTAACTGTTCTCCATATTTACAAAGGGTAAAACAGAAGAAAATGGATTAACGTTTTTGTTTTTGTTTTGTTTTGTTTTGTTTTGAACTGAACTGGAGGCCTCACCGCATTCGGGAAGCACACCCCAGTTCAGCATGTGGGTCCTCCTGGACCGGAGCCGGTATTCAATCCTCGGTCCTCAGGGCTTCAAAGCAAGCGCTTAACCTGGATTAACGTTTTTGAAAAGAGACTTGGAATAGACTGAGCAGAAACTTTTTAATGTAAAGATGACTATTATATAAAGCAGGCTTCCAAGAACAATTTTAAAACCTCACTAGAGAGATAAGACAAGGTAAAAAAAAAAACCCTAACAAGTTCATAGCACTAAGCTAAGTGCTAGGACAGACATAAAAGAAATAGAAAATTGGGACTAATAGTAAAAAAAGAATTCACATGTGACACCATGAAAAGCAGCAATCACTCACTCATTGAGCACACACCTAAGTGCCTGCGAGACGAAAGGCACCATGTGAGACTCTAGCACAGTCTATAGAATTGAATAAAAGTTCTGCTTCTAGGAATAAGGTGGGCTAGAAATCTGAAAAACCCCTGGTACAAAGCCTAAACATTTTAGAAAATAATGTAAAATGTAATATTTTGAAATGAGCGAGTAAGCTTGTAGGAAACTAAGGAAGCTCCCATCAGAACAAAAGAGAAATGCATGTTCAGGGAGCCAAAGCAAAAATTACCCTGTGGCTGATCCAGAAACATCTCTGCCTGCCAACACAAGGTTGGTGTTGGTAGCCTGGTCTCTGTTTGAACAGCCTTGTTTAGGGACATAGGAGCCTTGTGCACCACTTGAAAGGGAAGCAAATCCATGAACATCACACACACACACACACACACACACACACACACAGGCTAGATCCTCAGAAAAGGGCAAAGTGGAGGGAA
The DNA here is from genome assembly GCA_004027555.1 of Craseonycteris thonglongyai. NCBI lineage: Eukaryota > Metazoa > Chordata > Mammalia > Chiroptera > Craseonycteridae > Craseonycteris > Craseonycteris thonglongyai. The sequence goes on along the minus strand of PVKE010024200.1, from coordinate 3,422 downwards.
AAAAATTATATCACAGAAGCGTTGAACAAATAATAGGTGTATTCCTGTTCTGGCTCTGGGATGAGGTGTTACTATTCTCTCTGTCTTCATAGCCACTATTGCCCTCATGTCAGTGGCGTCGACACATTTGATTTAAAATGGACACAGTTTGACAATGTTGTCAGTACCAGGAAGAAGCAAGTGCAAATTCTTCCTAAAAGTAAGTACATTCAAAGCAACTAGGCCTTAAATAATTCCCATAGTAGAATGACAAACAGTGTGAGCTCACATTGAAAAAATTTTAAATATATATAAGAGAACAAGGCATCATGAGCAAGAATGAGAAAATAAATAAATAAATAAGAACTTCTCCCAAAGCACTTCAACATTGAAATTAAATAAAAGTATAATTATTATAATCAAAAGTTGAAGAGTGGTACTGAATTAGACACAATTAAAAAGTGAATTCATGAACTGGAAAATTGTTTTAAATAAATTACCCAGAACTTACCTCAGAGGGACAAAATATGAAAATAAAAAAAGAAAAATATTAAAGAAAGACTAAGAGACATAGCAGAGTGCAAGGGCCCAACATACGTTGAATCAAGGTTTAGAAAGCAAAAATAAAGAAAAGGCAATATTGGAAAAAAGTAAGACTGAGAATTTCCAGAATTGATATAATGTACTCAGTAAGTTCAATAAATCTCAAGCAGGATAATATTTAAATGCATACCTGTAGAAATTTTATCATAAACTTCAAAATAACAAAACTGAAAAATTTTTTAAGCCAGAGAGAAAACATACAGTTTCTTCAAAAGAATGAAGATAAGGAGATGCCAGTATAGCTCAACAGGTTGAGTGCTTGCTTTGCAGCCATGAGATTCGGGGATTGAATTCTGGCCACGACCCATGCAAATTCACATGCTGAACTGCAGTGCTACCTCCTATGTGGGGGCCCCCAGTTTGGTTCTTGCCCCACGTGGCCCCACATCCACCTGTGTGGAATGAAACCATGTCACAACTAATGATGTACAACTACGAAGACTGCTCTGGGCCCTCCCCCCTCTCTCTTTCTCTCTCTCATTTTCTCTCAAAAACAATTTTTAAAAAAAGAATTAAAAGAAAATGAATAGCTATTTCTCACCAGTAAAACTGTAAACCAGAGACTGTAGGTTTATAACCTCAATATTAATTCTACAAGAAAGTGAAATACCAACCTAGAATTGCCTGCCCAGTGGAACTATCATTCAAGAAAAAGAGTAGGGGAAAGCCGGGACGGCTCAGCGTGTTGAGCGCTCGCTTTGAGGCCACGAGGACCGAGGATCAAATCCCGGCTCCGGCCCAGGCGGACCCACGTGCTGAACTGCGGAGTTCCCACAGTTCGGTTCTCTAGCTGTCTCTGTCTCTGTCTCTCTCTCTATCTGTCAAAAGTAAAATAAAAATAAATATGCACTGAAGACAAAAAGATAATTTCTCTCTATAAATGTGAAAAAAAAAAAAAAAAAAAATACTCTTTAAAAAAAAAAAAAGAAAAAGAGTAAAATTGAGACTTTTTCAGAAAAAAAAACAAAAAGAACCCTAAGAATGATTACCATTAACAGTCCTCCCCCCTCAAAAAAAAAAAACAACAACTCTTAAAAAATAGACTTCAAGAAAAAGAATATGATCATAGAAGGTCTGTGATATAAGGAAATTTGGTAAGTCAATAAAATGCAGGGAAATCACATAGGGGAATCTTAAATAGACTATGTGAACCACTGTAATGTTTAGAAGGTGAAGTTAGGGGAAGCTGGGATGGCTCAGTGGGTTCGGCGCTCACTTTGCAGCCCTGGGGACCGAGGATCGAATCCCGGCCCCAGCCCGTGCAGACCCGTATGCTGAACTGGGGAGTTCCCCCAGTTCAGTTCTCACCGGGGTGAGACCCCGGCCCAGTTCCTGCCCTGTGCAGCCCCGCGCTCACCTGTGGAATAAAACTATGTGGAAAAACCGATGATGTGCAACTATGGAGACTGTTCTGGGCCCTCCCCCTTCTTTCTATCTCTGACTCTGTATCTCTCTCTCTCTCTCTGTCAAAAACAATAAATAAATCTTTAAAAAAAAAAGAAGAAGGTGAAGTTAAAAATGAACAATAGTATGTGAACTGGGAGTAAAGAGATTGGTGTTAAAGCATTTAAAGTTTCTTTGTTTGGAAGGAGAATAAAGTTTATTTCCTTACTTTGGATATTATAAAGTATTTATGTTAAGTTGTCAAGGGCAACCAATAACAGATAACTTACCAATGTAGGGGGGGAAATACATAGATGAAAATATGCCCTAATCCACACAGTTAAATCTCAAAAACATAATTTTGTGCCAAACCAAGTTCACAATGTAAAAGTTAATTTATATAAAATTTTTTAAAATAAATAAAAAGCAAAATCTAGCAATATATTTATTGTTTAGGAATATATAAGAGGTATATGTACCTAAAACTATAAAGAAAGACAAAGTGATTGCAAGATCAGGATACAATTGGAGTATAAAAGGATATTTGCTTGTGTTTATTTCTTACTTGAACTTAGAGATGCATGCTCTTTTATAAGTCTTAGTGTGTTATTATGCTCTTAAATGTACATAGGCATTATAGAGATTGTTCTAAAATTGAAAGTGTTTATACTTAAATCAGCTTGCTATTGCTAAGAAACATACCAAACCAAAATGCAGTGCCTTTAAAAAAGAATAATTTATAATCACTCGTGCATCAGATCCTTTGGGGCTCAGCTAATGCAGGCTGGGTTTGACAAGGGACAGAGATATACGCTCTATTGCTTGGGAAGACCTGCAAGGTCTATGGCAAAACTTATGAATAAAGACAGAAGTGAAAACTTGAGGTCAGTAATGTACCATATCACAGATCTTAAAAAATTAGTTCAATAACTTGAATATTTTTTTTCCTTTTCTTTTATGATAAAATACACATGACAAAATTTATCACCTTAAGCTTTTTTTTTTTTAACTGAACTGGAGGCCTCACCACATTCGGGAAGCACACCCCAGTTCAGCATATGGGTCCGCACAGGCCGGGGCCGGGATTCGATCCTCTGTCCCCAGGGCTTCAAAGCGAGCGCTTAACCTGCTGAGCCATCCCGGCTTCCCTTTTTAAAAAAAAAAAAAAAAAAGATTTATTTTATTGTTTTGAGAGCAGGTGAGAGACACAGAGAGAGAGAGAGAGAGAGAGAGAGAGAGAGAGAGAGAGAGAGAAAAGGGGGGAGGGCCCAGAACAGTCTCCATAGTTGTACATCATTAGTCGTGACATGGTTTCATTCCACACAGGTGGATGTGGGGCTGCACAGGGTGGAAACTGAGCTGAGGGCCTCCTGCCTGGGAGGTGAGCCATCCTGGCAGTTACCAGCTATGCCACAGTTCAGCATATGGTGTTTGCATGGGCCAGGGCTGAGAATAGA
>PVKE010024199.1:0-23984 GCA_004027555.1 Craseonycteris thonglongyai | reverse complement strand
GCCACACACACACACACACACACACACACCCAGGGGATATGGATGTTCTTGGAGGCCAGCTTGGTCACATGGCCTTGTTGACAAGGAGGTGGAACTTTGCATCCACCAGCTGGGATTGGGGCATTTTAGAAGGCAAAGGAGTCAACAACTGTCCTCAGCCCTTCCTCTTAGACAATGATGAAATAGAGAGCATGGTGTTCGGGCCGCATGTGACTCCAAGTGGCCTTCTGGCCACTCCCAGGATCACCTGTGCCCTGGAGCCCGCCTATCCCCACCCTCAGGCTCCCAGGGCTGCACACCTCAGGATCAAAGATGCCAGCGTGGTGCCTCCTGCTCCGCAGAAGCTGCTCAGATCTGTCTTGGGCCCGCTCAAAAGATTAGGGGCCTGTCTTTTAGCAGAAACCCTGGGCCTCTGTGCTGGCCCTGCTAATCCCAACAAAGGATAAACAGGCCCCTAATTAATTCTCCAAATCTGATGGCAGCGCAAATGCCAACCAGCCCACCCATCGTAATGAGTTTAATCGACTGGACGTGATGATTTTATTTGAAACCTAGGGCCGCAAATTAAGCTCTTAAAAGTGCACTTGAACTTGATTGGCAGTGGTAATCCCAACAAAGTCTTTAATCCTTGGGCTGCCGGGGCGGGGCAGCCCGTTCAGGACCATGGGCTACAGAGCGTCTGCTGCGTGATCACCAGCACCCGCCTTCCTCAGCTCGGGGCTAGCTTTTCTCTGCCTTCTGCCACAGGCCCAGAGGAGGGGCCAGGGGTCAGGAGTCCCACTGCCCTGCTCCTACTGTAAGGTGACCAACCGTCCTCCTTGAGGGAGGACAGTCCTCCATTTGGAGGTTCTGTCCTCCCTCGAAAATTGTCCTCCTAGATGTCCTTCTTTTTGATATGTAATACTAGATGTCCTCCTTTTCTTTTTCTTTATTTTTTCTTTTTTTTGGTTCTGCAATCAATTTCTTTTCTTTTCTTTCTTTTTTTTTTATTGTTAAATTTATTGGGGTGACATTGATTGGCAACAATTAGATAGTTTCCGGATGCACAAGTCCACATCACATCCCCTATGCTTAGCATTATGTGCCCACCTCCCAGAATCAGCTGTCCTCCTTTTCAGTGGAAAAAAGTTGGTCACCTTACCTACTGCGCACAGGTGAACTCCTACACACCCTTCAAACCCCAGCCCAAACCTTTCCGTGAGACTCCGTCTGTCACATTTTCCCACCGCTGAGTCTCCCGACTGCACAGTACAGGGGCGGCCGCTGCGTCCTGCCCATCGTTGTGTCGCAGCCCCATCTTAGGGGCTGTGTGCTGAGCGGCGCTGGTCAGCTTTGCGCAGATGGTCTGTGCACTCCTGTCCTGCAGTGGGAGGCGGATTGCCCAGCTGACCACAGGACTCCACTCTCACTGTGTTCACAGCCTGGGCTTTGTGACTCCAGCACCTCCATCAAGGGGTGGAGTGCATTTCCCCACCCCACGAATATGGCCTGGGCTGGGACTTGCTTTGGCCAGTAGGAATCTGTGGACATGCCATGTACCAGTGCCAAGCCTACATGTCTTTCTCTCAGAACCTGCCTGGGCCTGAGAACAAGCCTGGGCTGGCCCACGGAGAACGGGAGGCCCCACAGAACACAGCCCAGTCGTCTCAGCAGCGGCCATCCTAGACGAGGCAGCGCAGATGGCCCAGTGGTCGGCCAGCTTAGCCCAGACCAGCCCATATCAGCCATGTCAGACCAGACCAGCACAACCCAGAGCGGCCCAGACCAGCCAGCTCAGACCAGCCCACACCAGCTGGCTTAGCGTGCCAGTCGTTACTCTCTGAGAGCAGTGAACACTGTTGTTGCAGCTGTGTTTGGAGGGGCCTGATCCACAGCAGCGGTGCTCTGGCACTTCCTCAGCTAGCCCAGCTCTCTACTGCTGCGGTGGGCTGCCTTTGGCCTCCAAGGCATTGTGTGGCCCCTTGTCACGCAGACCCACCAGACAGATCTCCCTAATGTAGATCTCGGGAGCAGGGCTGAGAGCATTTTTTCCCTCTCCCCCCACCCATCCCCCGACCCCCAGAGGGCATTGGTCTCTGTGTTCAGATTAAGCTTCCTTCTCTTCAATGACCAGCCCGACAGATCCAGAGATGGAAATGCTTCATGTAAGACACACAAACGTATGTGCTCACACATATACCAACATGCATGCACACACATACACACCAATACGTGTACATGCACTCACAATTTAAGCAAGTTTGTTATACTCTGGTCACAGAGCAACTCCCCCTGCAGTTGTTGGCTAAGAAAGCCACTCAGAGGTGACAAAGAAAAGCAGTTCCTTTATATTTTTCCAAATGTGATTTCTCTTATCCGATTGGTAAAACTCCCAAGTGTTTACAACTCACTCTGTTGGGGAGAACACAGGAAGCAAATTCTATTTAGGCTGCTGCTGGTTGGGAAGCTGGGATGGCTCAGCGGGTTCAGTGCTTGCTTTGCAGCCCCAGAGCTTGAAGATCGAATCCAGGGCCCTGCCCATGCGGACCCACATGCTGAGCTGGGGTGTGCCCCCAGTTCAGTTCTTGCCGGGGCCTATGTGGGAGGCTCCCGGCCCAGTTCCTGCCCCGCGCAGCCCTGCGCCCACCTGTGGAGTGAAACTATATGCAAAACTAATGTCAACTATGGAGACTGCTCTGGGCCCTCCCCCTTCTCTCTGTTTCTGTCTCTCTCTCTGCCAAAAAACAATAAAAATCAATCTTTAAGGCTGCTGCTGGGACTCCTGGAGCAAGCTCTGTGGTGGGGAATGTGGCGAGCCCAGCAAAACTTATCCATGTTTCTGCTCTTTGATTTGTCAACGATCCCACTTCTGGAATTTTATTTTATGATGGACCTGCCCACATACAAAATGATGTCTGGGCCAGGTATCCATACAGCATTGCTTATAAAAACAAAGAACTACCCAACGTGTCAAACCTTATTTTTAAACCATCTAAATGTATTATCTGCTTTGTTTTTAAATAACAACAGTATAAGGAAAGCTGCAACATGATTGTGTGCTGGTTCAGCAACAAGGAAGTCATGGTCACTGGATACTAGCAACATGGCCCGGTCCTCCACTCTACCCTATTCCTCAGCTTCCAGTGCCTGAGGCCTCAGGGGCCCCGCACTGCACTCTTGCCTGTGAGCCCAGGAAGCCAGCAGCTTTGATGGCATTTTCAAAATCCATGCATCTTTCAAGAAGAGGCAGGAAGGAGAAAGAGTCTGGAATGAAAAGGGAAGAGCCCTGGAGGCTTCCATGTAACGTCTGGGCCTGGGTTTAGGAATGAGAAATGATGCCAACTCAGCCAGGGTAGACCAGCAAACCGCCACACACACACACACACACACACACACACACACACATCCTTGGTCCACTGGCCTTCACCCTGAAGTAATCAAGAGCCAGGCATCTCCCTGCTGCCCCACACCAGCCTGTAACATGGACAACAGGCGAGCAAAGGGCCAGTTCCTGGTTGCCCACGTCCTGCAAGACCCACAGAGCCAGTTCTTGAGCCTTCCTGGCAGTGTGGGCCTGGCTGAGGCCCCATCTCGCCATCTGGGAGAAGGCAGCACAGCACCTACTAAGGTTGGCCATGGGGCACCCTGACCCTTGAGACGCTCAGGGCAGGGCAGGAGCTGAGTGGCCACTTCCCTTCCTTCCATCTCAGTCTCTTTTCTCTCTTTCTTTATTGCAGCCCTTTCTCTGTCTCTCTCTTAGCTTGTGAGAGGCGCTGGCTGGACACCCCTCCTCTGCCCTTTTCTGAAACACCTAGGGGCCTGGGTACAGTCTTCCCAGCACCTGGCAGCCCTGGCTATGTGTGCACCTGTCTGTACCAGTGAGCTTGGGAGGCCTGGGGCAGAGCAGGGCAGGATGGCAGGGGTCCGCTCCCTCATACTCACCCAGACCCACTGTCTCTGGTTGGGTTCTCTCAGATTTAGACAAGGATCCAGAGCGAGTTGTTTGCGTCGGAGCAGAGCTAGAACAGTAGGGAGATGAGACAGGGAAGGGAGGGCCATCCAAAGGGTGCATTATCAAACAAATGACCACTGTGGGTGACCAGCGGCTGGGCCTAGTCCTGTTGGGGACCCCAAAGAAGCCTGGGCTTCTGAGTTTGTCCCTGCATTCTTCCCAGCTGCATGTACAAGGGCTGGGCGGGTCTGGCCACCTGTGGTAGCCAAGGGTCAAGGTGATGGGATGGGCTCTGATGTCATCTGCATCACTCTCTTCCTAAAGTGTGAGGCCACTGTGCCATTCATCAGCTGACAAGCTTGGGCAGCTCCTGTTGTCCATAAGAAAGCATTTTTCAGTGAACGGGGCCAGGGCCCCAGCCTCCGCCTGAGAACTCTCTGCTGTTTGCCATCTATCCTGCCTGCCCCTCTGGGCCCTCCCGTCTCCACCCTCTTACTGGAGGCCATTGAGCGCAAGCTGGCCAGCAAATGAGACCATCTAGCCCCACTGACAAAGTGCCTTGCTGAGAACTGACCAAGTGACAGCACTGACTAACCCTCATGACCTGTAAGGGTCACACCTACTGCCGTTTACAGGTGAGAAAATGGAGGACCAAGGAGCCCAAGTGACTTGCCCAAGACCGCTCAGGCTGTCTACGGTAATCACCATACCCCTGGGGGTTCTGGCTGCTTAGGGTGCCCACGTCTGCTGGAACAGCAAGGAGTGTACGCCACCACCCACCAGGTGCCCTGCCCAGAAGTGGCAACAACGGCTTGGCTCTGACTGTACCCCACCCAGTCACACCTAGGCATCCAGGACCATGCCCCTCCTGCGCCCCACACCTCTTTCAGCCTGACTCCTGTGGTTCCGCTCCTCTCTCTGGAATCTGCTTACTCCTCTCCCTCTGCACAACTACCACCCTGCAGGCCCCCTGCTACCATCCTCTGTCCTGGTCAACTGCCAGGGCCTCAAAACTGTCTTCCTGTGGCCAGTTTTAAAATCGTATTTTTTGCTTTGGGTCCTGTCACTTTCTGCTGAGGTCTCTGCGGCTCCCCCCTGCTGTACACAGAATGGCCTGGCCCCTGCTGACCCTGCCAGCATCCTCACTCCTCAGCTTGCTGCACCCCTTCCTGAAGCCCTCGCCTCCAGCCCTTTGCCCACGTAACTCCTCTTCCTCCTCCAAGTCCCAAGTCAAAAGTCTTCCATGGAAGCCTGTTGCACACACCACGGTCCAGAGCTCCATGGACCACTATCGGGAGCCTGTGCAGATTGATTGAATTCTCCAGAGATGGCCAACTGCAACAATGCTCTTCTGCAGTGACCTCCCCATCCTGCTGTGCTGCTGCCCAGTCCTAGTGGGATGGTGCCTCCCCTGTACCCAGCAGAACCGGTGTGCCTGCTGAGGTGGCTCAGAGGGCCATGCTGCCTGCATCGCCTTCCCTGGGCCCCTTGTCCCGAGGCTCCATGAAAGTCCCGCCAGCTGAGGCCACCATGCTGTGAGGAAGCCCAAGTCACTCAGAGGAGACACACCCCAATCAACAGTCCTTCCCAAGCTGGAGCCAGACATGTGAGTGACTGAGCTCCCACCACAATCCAGCCGCCCCAGCCTTTCAGTCTTCCGAACTGAGGCCTGGAGCACAGACCAGCCAGTTCCGGTGGTGCCCTGTCCAAATCCTAACTCCGAATCTGTGAGTATAAGAAAGTGCTTGAAGTTGTACAGCAATGAAACGAAACCCAGACAGGCCACGTCCTCCCAGCTGAGCGAAGCCGCGCATCTGTCCTCCCAGCTGCACAGTGACCCTTGGGCTGCAGGCGCTTCCTTTTTAGGAGAGGAGGCAGAAGGGATCTTCAGGAAACAATGTTTATTCAAGGCAGCCATTGGTTGGGTCTTTTGAGAAACCCCGTTCTGAAGGGCCAGCCTCTGGCTTCAGTGTGGGCCTTTACTGTGCACTGTAACTAGCTCCCTTTATACACAGGGACTGGGGAGGGCAAGTGGCATTGCTTGGCTTGGCTGAGGGGACTTTGTGGTGGAGGTGAGGGGCCCACAGTGTGGCTCAGTCAGGGAGAGAATTGGGCATTGTCTCGGCTGGAAGCCAGTTTTAAGGTCTCCTTTCTTGAGTAGCAACCCTCTAATACATTTGAAGTGTGGTCCCAGTCAGCAGTGTCCGTCCCCTGGGGTGTTAGAGCTGCCCCATCCAACTCACCTGGGACCTGGGCTCAACTCACCTCCAGGTGACTGTGCTGCAGGTCTGAATCTGAGCACCTCTGCCTCCTGCACCGTGTCCCATCCATCTGGCATCCACATCTGTCTGTGTGGTAACTAGGACAGCCAGTGACTGTGGGTGGGGGAGCTCCACGGGGTTCACACTTGAAGGGAGGCAGGTGCAGAGCTGCAGAGACAATGAGATGGCCGGAGAGGCCACAAAGCATCATGCAGCTCCTGGGGTCGGGCGAAGGCCAGCCTCGGCCGGGGGTCTGGGGGACCTGTCCCAGCGCCCATGCATGCACCAGGTGAGCAAGGAGGGGAGGGTTTCCATTGCTTCTGGAAATTTCCCCCTTTGGGGATGTGGGCTTTTGAAGGAAGAAGTTGGCATTCACTCACAACTTTTTAGTTCATTATCTTCATGTCACTTTGACTGATGTTGTTTGAATTGATCCTTGTTGCATTCTTACTTAATTTACTATCTTCTATCTCTCTTTCCTGGTTTCATTGACTGAACATGGTTGGTTGCTTTTGCGTTATTTGGAGGGGAGGGGACAACTAAAGTTTCATTCTTTCATGGTATTTTCTCTTCGGTTTTCTTTTTCTTTCGTTCTTTTTTTTGAGTTTTACCTTTATTTTTTATTATTTTTCCCTCCACATACTTACTATAGCTAAGATATCATGAGAAAATAAAAATAATCCTATTTTATTTTTATTTATTTTTTGGCTCATCAGAACGCTGCTGTTTAATTTTCTTTCTTTTTTTTTTATTGTTAAATTTATTGGGGTGACAGTGATTGGTAACAATTAGATAGTTTCTCTCTCTTCAGTTTTTATATTCATTTTCATTCATAACTTTTTAGCCCTTGATTCTCAAATTCAATTCACAATTTTATCTACTTAAAAATTTATTTCATGGATATTAACTTTATCTTTGTTTTAAATCTTTGTTCCTTTGTGTTCCAACTCCTGCTTTGCATATCATTGGTTTCTTGTCTTCTAACTCTTTATCCTAAATCTCACTTTCATATTTCTTATTTTTTTACATTCTTAAGTTCTCATCTTTGTTACGTTTTTTAAATCTCTTATTTGAAAATTTTATGTCATACATTGTAAGAATAATCACTCTTTTACTGTTATGCTTAACCCTCCACTAGCCTCGCTTTACGATTGCACCCTAATTTGCATCTCCCCTTTGCTTACACACGTATGCCTCACACTGCCTTTTCACAATGGCAGACAAGAAGTGCAGATTGCAGGTTGGTAGCTGTAGAATGAGCCAACACAGGTTGGGGAGGGACCTCTTTTATCTCAATAAACTTCGCTTGCAGGATCTTCTCTGAGACCCCAGGTCCCCCTCCCCAAACTCATGACCCCCTCTCTCCAGGAAGAGGTCCCCATGGTTTTCTGGGAGAAGAGTCCTCCAAGTGCACATGGAAGCAGCTGTCCTCAAGCCCAAGCTTGCCAGCTCATTGTTCAGACACAGACACAGGGCAAGGAAGCAGGTGTGCCAAGTTCCTAACACCACTGTACAAAAGAACCTGAGCCCACAGGGGACCCTGGCCCAGCCTCTGCCCAGGCCCTGCCTGACCTTTGGATGGATCCTCCTTCAAAAGATCAGAGCAAGATTTTCTTTTCTTTTTTTTTAAAGATTTATTTCATTGTTTGAGAGTAGGTGAAAGAGAGAGAAAGGGGAGGGGGGAGAAAGAGAAGTGGAAAAGACCCAGAGCAGTCTCCACAGCTGTACATCATTAATTGCAATATGGTTTCATTCCACACAGGTGGATGCAGGGCTGCGTGGGGTGGGAACCCAACCAGGGGCCCCCCACATGGGAGACAATAACCTTTACCTCCGAGCCATTCCGGTAGTTACCAGTTGTGCCACAGTTCAGTATATGGGGTTTACATGGACCAGAGCCAGGGTCGGGGCAGGGCCAGGGCAGGGGCCGGGAATCATACCTCAGACTTCATGATTGTGAGGCAAGCGCTCAACCACTGAGCTATCCCGGCACCCCAGAGCAAAATTTTCTTCAACTGAAACTCCCTAGGTTTATTTTTAAGGTATTTGGGACAATAAAATAGAAATGGGTGGGAAGCCGGGATGGCTCAGCAGGTTAAGCACTCGCATTGCAGCCCGGGGTTCTGAGGATCAAATCCCAGCCCTTGCCAATACGCACACATATGCTGAACTGGGGGTGTGTCTCCAGTTCGATTCTTGCCAGAGCAGCTTCCCAAGTGGGAGGCCCCCAGTTTGGCCCCCAGCTAATGGGGACATGCCTCCCATGTGGAAGGCTCCCCAGCCTGGTTTCTGCCCTGCATGGCCCCCCACCCATCTGTGTGGAATGAAACCATGTCAAAAATTGATGATGTACAACTATGGAGACTACTCTAGGCTCGCTCTCTCTCCCTCCGTCTCTCTCTCTCTCTCTCTCTCTCTCTCTCTCTCTCTCTCTCTCTCTCTGTCAAAACAATAAAATAAATCATTTTTTTTAAATGACCAGTGGGAAGATCTACTTTCAATTTAAAGGAACCACAGTTGTGTTCCCTGGAGGAAGTAGTCCTCCTGTGGGTGCCAAGGACACAAAGTTGAGGGGATTGAGAGTAAAAAAAAAAAAAGAAAGAAAGGAAGAAAGGAAGGAAGGAAGGAAAAGAAGGAAATGGGGGGAGGTGGGGACTTAAATTCCACACATTTGCAAATGAGAATGATGCAGCTATTTAAAAGAATAAGGCCAGCCCATCTGTTCTAATGAGGGGAAGGTGTCCAACATATGTTGTTTAAGCAAGTTGCACAATGACATTTGCTTGGCATTACTAATCATGAGAAAATAATTGTGCATGTGTGTGTATGCACATGCACATAGAAATAAGACCAAGGGTCACACCTAACCATGAGAGCTGGTTATCTATATGAAGATAGGACAGGTTGCAGTTCCATGTTTGATTCTATATATTTCTTTATTGCTTGAATAGCCTATATGAGCATGTACACATTTATTATTTTGTGATTAATGTTTGTTTTGAAGTAACATATCAAAGAAAATGGCTACAACTGAGGTCATCCAAACAGTTTTCAAGGATTCTGTTTGAAAGCTTGGAAACTGTCAAGGCCCTCCGTGGGCATGCCTGGCTTACCTGGAGCAGGAGGCCCAAGGGGAAGTGGGGCCACCATCTCGTGAATTGATCGGAATTGGTAGAGCAGTGACTGAAAAATCCAATCCAGTCTGGATTAAACAACGTAGAAGACCCTATGGACATATGTGAGTAAAACCCCTTGAGAAAAGCCAAGAGGAAACTTGGTCAGTGTGGGCCCCCACCCCCCACCCCTGCCTAAGAGCTCCGGTTGCCATACCAGGAACCCAACAGCCAAGCCCCAGCCCCCAGCCCAGCTCCAGAGAAGGTTATGCAGGAACTCATAGGCCAGCCACTGGCAAAGGGGCTCACAGGGCCAGGGCCAGCTTCTACCATCTGCCGGGCTACCCTTGAACTAGGCACATTTCTACCTAAAAGACACAAGTTCTTCTGTTGGAAAGGAAAGAAGGAAAGAGCTAGTGAGTGAACAGTCACCAGTAGCTGCATCAACTGAATACAACTCTTTATAGTTTACAGAGCACTTTACATTTTACAAAGCATTCTAGGGTTTGGGAATAAAAGCACAAGGCCTCTAGAAAGCATTGGTGAGTTTAAAAAGCAAGTTCACTCTCTCAATGGGTTCTCAAAGTTATGCCCAAGGAGAACATTTGAGAGACATCCTTGAGGCTCAGAGAGCTACCGCACCCACAGCTCTTTTCTGAACAAAACAGCCTCGTTCTTTCCTAATTCCTCATTTTAGTGCCTTTCTCCTAGTGGCCACTTTCCCTGTTCACCCGACCCTGCTGCTCATGCCACAGTGCTTGGGCCAAAGACAGGCACCTAAGCGGCCTCGGAGGTGAGCTTGGGCCTTGGGGCGTGGAGGTGGGGGGAATGAGGGAGCTCCAGAGTGCACATGCCTGGGCCAATCAGAACCCATCTCCCATAGGGCCTGAGGATAAAATGCATCCCCAAGTGGACAAGAGGGCCAAGGTCATGATGGAGAGGCAGGGCACAGGGACAATGGGTCACAAGAGCAAGGAGAGCAGACAGTGGGGGCAGAGGTCCAGCACGGTGTACAGGGCAAGGGCTAGCCACCCAGGCCGCTGGGTTCAGATCTGGGCTCCATTGTTCCCTGTGTGTGCACTTAACACCCCTGTGCATCAGCTTCCTCATCTATAAAGACAGTGACAGACACAGGGCACACAGTGTCACTCAAGGGTTTCTCATCGTACTTGCTGTTTCTCCAATGAGTGGGCAGGTCCCCAGAGCTGGCGTGTGGACCCAGAGGAGCTATGTGATCCTCTTGCAGCCAGACATCCTCCCAGCAGCTGGATCCTTGATACAATGCCTCATTTGTTCTGGAGGAACAGGATTTTTCCAGTCACACTTCAAGGCAGAGTAGAGCAGGAATGAACTCAAGAGACCTGGTTCCCAATCTGCTTCCCATCAGCAGTACCTCACAGGGGCAGCCGTTGACCATTCCATTGTGCTGCGGGAAGAGAGGTCCAGTGATCTGGAGTGAAGGCACTGCCTCTCCTGGCAACGTTCTTTGGTTGCAAATTTGGGAGAAATAGCAATTAGTAAAAAAGCAGACAGTGTAGGCCGTAGGGAAGCCCAGACCCAAGTCAGCTCCCTGGGTCTGTAAGTGGGACAATTCAGAATGAATCAGCTCCAAACATTTCCGAGCCAGGGTGGGACTAAGGGGGCCCATACACAGTGTCCTTTATCCCCACCTTAGGCAATGGCAGTAGATGGAGCTCAGCGTGTCATTTGAAATGGATGAACATGATGGCAAATGTTTTTTGTTGTTGTTGTTTTGTTTTATTTTGTTTTGTTTTTTTAACATTCTATTCCAAACCCTCATTCCCAGTCTAGAACTTCGAATAGCAGCCACCTGGAGAAAGCCTGGGTCTGAAAAGGAGACCTAGCCACTCAGAAATGACACCGCTTTCTTCTGGGTCAATGAGGAAAGGAAAAGGGACAGGTGGCCCACCAGGGTGGCCAGGAACAAATTAGCTCTACTCTATCAAGAAAAGCAGAACAGGGGAAGCCGGGATGGCTCAGTGGGTTGGGCACTCACTTTGCAGCCCCAGGGACCGGGGATCGGGTCCCAGCCCCGGCCCGTGTGGAACCATGTGCTGAACTGGGAGCTCCCCCAGTTCAGTTCTCTCTCTGTCTCTGTATCTCTCTCTCTCTCTCTCTCTCTCTCTCTCTCTCTCTCTCTCTCTCTCTCTCTTGTCAAAAATAAATAAATAAATAAATAAATAAGCAGAACATTGGCTGACACCCACCAATCAAGGGCCTTTGTACCCTTCAAGGGGTGGGGAAAAGAATGGATGTGGCAGGAAGTCCTGAGTGTAATCCTAGAGAAGGTCTTCCCCATGGATACCACAAGAATGAAGCATAAATGTTCCTGCTTAATATTTGTGACCCTTTGAGCAAGATTCTAATTCGAGAAAATCCTATTAGCCTAGGTTGGTCACAAATCCACTCTGGTAAGATATTGACTGAGAACATACCTAAATGCAAATGGGGAGGGTACATCCTTAAATGGAAATCCTTCAGAGGAAGGAATGGATGCTGGGCAACTACATCAAGTGGCTGCCATACAGCCCTGCCCAGGTTACCTGTCACAGAAAGCTTCTAAGACACCTAGGGCCCAGCCGGATGCCCTAAATACCAGAGAGACCAATTATGATGGGATAGCTGCTCCTTCTTCCTAATGAGGATCAAGAAGATGCAACACCCACTTCAGGAAGCCTCCACTGAAGAAGACTGGGCTAAAATGGTCTGGAAACTTTGTTTTACTAGCCTCTCACCAGGCCCCTCTAGAATCCCATAAGCCAGTTCCATCATCTTGCTCACACACTGTGAGCACTTTATCCACAGGTACAAACCCAAACTGGCAGGCACCCTTAGGCAGTTAGGAGTTCTCTAGCTCATGTTCCATTCCAGCCTTGCTCTTCCTGCCTGTGAGACTTTGGGCAAGTTTCAGCCTCGCTGAGCCTCATTTCTCACCTGTGGAAGGTGATCAGAATCTCCACCTTGCAGGGAGCTTCTGAAAGCCTGTTTTTTAAGACTGGACAGTTTCCTTTCTTCTTTTTCCTCTTGGTTCCTGCAGCCAATTTAAGCATCAAGGTCATTCCTAAAAGCTGATTCTTCATCCTTCAAGGCTTGTGCATTCGTTTTCTATGCTGTATGACAAATTATCATAAATTTAGTGACTTAAAACTACTCACAGTGTTATATATTCCACCTATAAGTGAGGTCATATTTCTTAATTTTACAAAAACTCATGGACACAGGCAATAGTTTAGTGGTTACCTGATGGTAAAGGGGAAGGTGGATGGGAGAGTAGGAGAGGGAGGAACAGGGAGGAGGCATCAAATATATGGTGATAGAAAGAGGTGTATAATGCAATGCACAGACAATGTGATATAGAATTGTACACCTAGAGCCTATGTAATTTTTACCAACCAATGTCACTCCCAATACATTTAACAATAAAAACAAAAATAACTACACAGTGTCTGTGGGCCAGGTGTCTGGGCACAGGTTGGCTAGTCCTCTGAGGTCTTCCCAGCCTGAAATCATGGTGTCAGCGGGGGCTGCGGTCTCATCTGAAGTCGGGCCCTCCTCCAAGCTCACTGGTTGGTGGCAGGATTTCATTCCATGTAGTTGTTGGATTAAAGTCCCCATTTACTTGCTGGCTGTCCATGGGGACCCCTCTCAGATTCTAGAGGTTAAGTACCCTCAGGTCCTCACCCTGTGGCTTTCTTACCACATGACAGCTCACTTCTTCACAGCCAGCAGGAGGACCTCTCTCCAGGTTGCGATGAAGCACAGAGTGTCTAATAAAATGCAGCGTGATCACAGGAGTAACTATCCCATGTATCTCTTTGCCATAGAATGTAAATTAATCAAGGGAGCAGCTATCCCATCATAATCTCAGTCCCTGCCCATTCTCCAGGGAAGGAGATTATCCAAGCTATGTGTCCCTGGGGACAGGAACCGTGGGGCCATCTCAAAAGTCTGTTCAGTACTGTCTGCAGATGCCTCAGCATTCCTGAGGGCTTCCATTCAAGAGCCCTGAACTCTTCATTAATTATGAATTTTGCCTAGCAACCATTGCCAAGCAACAACACTTCAGCAAGAGACATTCAAAAACTTTGTGGCTGTTGCATGACAGGGATGAGGGAATGGGAGTCAGTGGATGCTGGGCCCAGGACTACATATGGGCAATCTTCTGTCCAGGCGGTGGGGTGCGAGGAGCCTGGTTGGTCCACGGATGAGTTGTGTGACCTTTACAAAGTCATATTACCCATCTGGATGGCAGGTTCTCATCTGTCACACTGGAACCACATCTGAGCTATCTTCCCTGAAAGGATGCAGGAAACCCCAAATGCTTGGATCAAGGACACGCGCTCTTCTGGAGCCCTCCAGTGCTAGGAGGGCATAAGGGACGGGCTCTGAAAGGGTTTTCCTGTTGTATCGAGGGAAGACTTTGGTCCCTTGTTCCCATCCCTCTGCTGGGCCCTGAGGTCACAGGGATTCTGCACTGTCTCACTTATCCATTCACTCATTAAGTGAATTGCTACCAGTTCCTACTGTGTGTCAGCCACTGGGGCACAGTCACATTTGAGGGAGAGGAAAACAATGGACAAAAATAAGCAAGCACAGTAGGCTTTCAGTTAAACAGCCCCCATGGGGAGGGGTAGATGCCAGATAAATGTAAGTAGACTCTTCGTTAACCAGAACTGGAACTCAAGCAACTAGCACTCTCAAAAAACAATTATTTTTATTTTTTGCTGGTTGCTAGAGAGTGCTGGTTGCTTGGATTCTGGTTAACAGAGAGTCTACTGTATATAGTATGTCAGAAGACAAAAGTTCAGTGAAAATAATTAAAGCTGGAAAAGGAGATAGGGAGTTAAGAGGGGACACGGGGTTATAATTTTAAACAAAATGGTGAGTAAAGTTCTCACTGGAATAGAGCTTTGAGCAAAATATACAGCACAGGCATCTGGCGAAATAGTGTTGTAGGCAGAGGGAACAGCAAGTGCAAGGGCCCTGAGGCACAGCACGTCCCTTGCCTAAAGGATCCAGCCAGGGAAGCAGACATGCCCATACTACAATGTAATAGGGCTTCTGTAGAAAGAGGCACAGGAAACCCCCTAGGGAGAGATAAACCCATGAGGAGTCAGCGCCCTGGCCCAGTGCACGTAAGTCTCTTCTGGTGAGGCAGTTTCCCAGCTGGTCCTTGCTGTCACTCCGGCCTTCTCTAAACCATATGCCACAGAACAGGTGAGTGAGCTCTGTAAAACACATGCTCTGTTCACCTGGCTACATTTCTGGAATCAAAAGCACCCATTGCTGCCCTGTACCCACTGGTCAAAGTACAGGACCCTCACTACGGCCTATACATCCTTCTCCCAGCGCTGGCTGAACTGCGGCCAGAGAAGCCTGAACACTGCTATTTGCCTGTGGCTGTAAGAGAGCAGACACCCCTCCCACCAAGGATTCTGCCCAACAGACCCAAGGTATAGGAGGAAAGTTGTTCACTGAGAATACAAGAGAACTGAAAACAGACTCACATGTCTTATGGGAGCTTGATTTACAACCAAGATGACCTTGTAGGTCAGACAGAAATGGATGGACGTAGTCAAAAAACAGTATTTGATCATTGGTGATCCACATGAACATCATGAATAAAGCTAAATCCCTGCCTCACACCCTACACAAAATCCAACTCCAGTCAATCAAAAGCTTAAATGTAAGACTTTTAAGAGACTGTATGGAAGAATATCTTCATGGCTTTGGGGTTAAGAGGGATCCCTTAAACAAACAGAAAAAAAAGAAGCGACATAGTCGATTACATTAACACAAACTCCGTTTAAAAAATGAAATCAGGAAAAGCTGGGATGGCTCAGTGGGTTAAGCGCTCACTTTGCAGTCCTGGGGACTGAGGATCGAATCCCGGCCCTGGCCCATGCAGACCCATATGCTGAACTAGGGAGTGCCCCCAGTTCAGTTCTCACCGGGGTGAGACCTCGGCCCAGTTCCTGCCCTGTGCAGCCCTGCACCCACTTGTGGAATGAAACTATGGAAAAACCAATGATGTACAATTATGGAGACTGTTCTAGGCTCTCCCCCTTCATTTTGTCTCTGTATATATCTCTCTCTCTCTCTCTGTCAAAAACAATAAAAATAAATCTTTAAAAAAATAAAAATAAAATCACCAGTCACAAACTACAAGAAGGTATTTGTAACATGTTTCATGTTTGCAAAGGATTAATATCCAAAATATATAAAGAACTCTAATAGTCAATAAAGAAGCACTGGAATAGAAAAGTGGGCAAAACAGTATGAATAGGCATTTCACAAACAGGAAACATAAATGGCTAATAAAACTGATTTAGTAATCTAAGGAAGTCAAGTGAAAACTAGAATGAGATCCATTTCACACCCACCAAATGGGGAAAAAATAGAAACTGGACAAAACCAAATGTTGGTGGACATGTGGCGGAATGACGATGCTCTTGTGCTGGTGGAATCCACATAGTCCAACATGCAACACTGACCACTAGCGATTGCTGTCCTGGAAATAAACCCATGAGCACCAGAGGCAGTTTGGGAATTTCAAATAACCCCAAAGTGAAAGCAGCCACATGTGCACGGACATGGGAGTCGTGGTGCACTCACTCAGCAGGAGGCTCTGCAGCAGTGAAAACAAGGGAGGCTTTCCCAGGACTGTCCCGTGCGACTTCCCTAAAGGAATGCCAGCCACACATCAATACCAACAGTCTCAAAACCCTGGTGTTGAGCGAGAGAGGCAAATCACAGAAAATGCACGAAGTTTGATTCTGTTTATATAAACTCAAAAATGGACAAATCAAACAGTATATTGTTCAGGGATGAAACTACCCATAAAAGCCAATAAACATTCGGCACACAATCTAGAACAGGAAGTTACTTTAGGAGGTGGGGACTCACAGGAACTTCTTAAGAACTTATCAATGTTACCTTTGGGAACCTGAGATGGGGTACAAAGGTGTCTGATCTATTTTAAGTATATATGTACACATATATTTTATACACACTTCAAAGTATGTAATATGTTACATAATTTTATAAAACAATCTGGAAGAAAAATTACTGTAATGTGCATTTGATAAACTGTCTGAGAAACTTCAACTCTTCTGGAGAAAGAAAGAAAACACATGGCACAGGTGAAATTCAAGAGTAAAGCATAGGTAAGTAGGTTATTGACCCATGAGACACGTCAGAGAAGTCAGCATACATGTGTGGACCACAAGGGGAAAAAACAAAAACTAAGTATTCATGACACACTAAGTATGAAACACTGAATATTCATGATGCATTAAATGTATGAGTCACTACATTTTCATGAGGTCTGAAATTGATCATTTACTGGTGCTACTCATTCAGGACCTTCTTGTCCTCTTCCAGATAAAACCCACAGCTGTCCCTTGGTGAGCTGCTATCTAATTCAAATGTGACAGCTCTTGGCCAAGCAAACCCGCTCTCGTGCTGCCAGCAGAGCAAGCCGTCCTTGGCCCCAGACACCTTCTGTCTGTTGGCCCCCTGACTTGCCTCAACCCTAGTCATTACAGTGCACCATCAGCTGGGATGAGCCTGGGCCTAGGCACGGGGCCTACCAGGAGGCAGGCAGTGTGGGCCCCGGTCCTGCACCTGTGCGAAGTGTGTCATGTCCCATCTCTATCCCCTTGCTTCTTGCTGTGTGAGTTTATTTAACAAGCCATGTGCTTCAGGCATCTGATGTGGTCCCCAAGCCTCACTGGTAACCTGTAGGCATGGACGCCTCTCCTGTCATGGTGGTCCCCATTCATCAGGGTAACCTTCCACACACCACCCACTAAACTAAACAGGGCACTCACTTGTTTTAACAAAAAAAGTTCAACATTGCCACATGAGTGTGCTGGGGAGGAAGGGGAGAATGAAAGGTCAGGGAGCAAACCTCAGCTGCAAGGGGTGGGGTGAGAAAGGGAACCCCCATGGGACGTTAAGAAGAGTCAGAGCCATCGAGAGAGGTTGTGAGTGCGCAAGGCGAGGGAGGAGAGACTGAGTGATCACCTTAACTGGTGGGACAAGAATGGAAAAGGGAAAATAGTTTTAAGAATCAAAATGTCAGAAAGATTTGTCAAAATCCTACAGTGACATTTGAGGAAAAGAAAACTCCTATCTTTTTATTTATTTATTTTTGTTTTTAAACATTTTTGGTCTATACTTTATTGAACTCACATTTTTAATATATTATTTATTTAGTTATTTATTCCGCACGGGCCGGGGCCAGGATTCGATCCTCCGTCCCCAGCGCTGCAAAGTGAGCTCTTAACCCACTGAGCCATCCCGGCTTCCCCAAAACTCCTATCTTTTTAATTCTCTGGTTTGGGTAGAAATTTAAACAGAGCCAAAAGAGCAGTGGCCACTGGAGGCCTTCTTGGGGGCTGGCCTGAATGAATGAGCAGAAATGGCATACAAATAACCTGTCATTTGTTTGTGTATAAACAGTCCTTCCAAAGCAACATGGGCACTCATGTACCTTCACCACTTCACCACCATCTCCTACACATTTCCCTTCTCTCCAGGAAAAGGGCTGCTTAGTATGTTGAAGAAATATTTTGGAGTTTGCTCTACTCATATTCCTGAGTGAAAGGTGGTGAGGGAAACATTAAGAAATGCATAAATTAATTGCTTTGAAATTAATCTGTTGTGTTGAAATCTCCATATTTAAAATATCACAAATTGGGAAAGCCGGAATGGCTCCTTGGGTTAAGTGCTCACTTTGAAGCCCCAAGGTCCAAGGATCGAATCCCGGCTCCGGCCCAGGCAGACCCACATGCTGAACTGGGGTGTGCTTCCCAAACGCGGAGAGGCCCCCAGTTCAGTAAAAAAAAAAATTAAAAATTAAAAATCAAGAAAAAAAAATCACAAGATTTTTAGAACGTTAAATAATGCTAAAGTTTCATCAGTTAGAATGGTTAAATAATTATGATACATCCTTGCTATAAAATACTACAGAGCTATTAAAAAGGATGGACTGGATCTACATACATTGACATTGAAATGCTAACTGAAAAGGGTTCAGAGTGAATGTGTCAGTTGGATCCTGCAGGTAGCAGACATGTGACAGTCAGGTCAGTGCAGAAGGTGTCTTGGGAGAAGCACACGGGGAAGAGTGAGCAAGGAAGCAGGCTGGGGCGGGGAGCCCTTAGTCTCCATGCAGGCCCACAGTCTTGCCACACAACAGGATCGTCAGAGTAGAGATGCTTGCTGGAAGAGCCACATTGGACAGAAATGAGCAGGTTGCCATCTTGCTGGCTATTGGCTGAAGCTGCCCCAAGAAGACCACGATCTTGCCTTAGACCCTGAGCCCTAACAGAACTCACAGCCAAATGTTGTCAATTGCCCACACTCCTCACGGTGGGCAGTGAGCCTTTTTCAGAAGGGGAATCTAGGGACACGTCTCCATGTCTCCACGTCTCCACGTCTGCCAAAGCAGGGTCACACTTGTATGGAGGAATGTGTTCACATGGGTATGGATTCTCAGTCTAGAATTATCTGTGCACATAGGAAAACATCTCAAAGTAACAGTTGATAGTGGTAACATCTGGGAAACAGAAAAGTAGTATAAGATGGTAAGAAAATGTCACTTTTTTTCTATTATTTTACATGCTTCTATAATGTTCAAAATATTTCTCTATCTACTAATCTTAT
This sequence comes from Craseonycteris thonglongyai, assembly GCA_004027555.1. Lineage (NCBI taxonomy): Eukaryota > Metazoa > Chordata > Mammalia > Chiroptera > Craseonycteridae > Craseonycteris > Craseonycteris thonglongyai. The sequence goes on along the minus strand of PVKE010024199.1, from coordinate 4,986 downwards.
AGTTATAAAATAATTGAAAGACTTTGGTTAAAGGTGACGGATTGACTTGTGCTTTCACTCAAGATCATACTAAAGAAATGAAACATGTTTTAAAGACTTAAATTGATAAATGCATAGGAAACATAAGAGGAAATGTCAGTGGATGAAGATTTTCTTACCTCTTGATAGATGAAAAAGAACATCTGGCTTAGGTTGGAAAAGTCTCAATATTGGGGGCAAGAGAGATGCTGATGAGGAATGAGCCCATTTTCCCTGCAGAAACCCCAAAAGACTTGAGACTTGATAGCACCAATGGCAAAAGGGATGAGGACCCAAGAAGAAAAAAGAGGAATGGATTCAGTCTTTATGCATTATGGCCAACCCTTTACTCTGACCAGGCCCTAACATCGTGACAGATGGCAACTCACTGAGCATGATGTTGCACTTATTCTATTGATGTCTTGATGGGAGAGATGAGACAGCTGTGAGGACCCAGAATGAGAACTGGGATTAAATACAGAGTGAATACTTGAAATTCTGGATACACAGTGCTTAACACTCGCTCCAACACTACATACAACATCAGCAAGAAGGAGGCTGCCGACCTCCTTTTCTCCCTCCCCCCAGTAGAAAATCAAAGATTTCCTTTCCAAACATTTGGCAGTTCTCCAATAAAACAGCTGCTCTTGCTTGCAATTAAATAAAAAATAAGCCCATTGATTAAAAAGCCCAGCCCATGGGCACATACATAGCATCCAGTTAGCTCCTGGTTGTGAATAGAAAACCAAGGTTGACCAGACATATGCAGAAAGCCCCAACATGAAGATGGACAGCAGAATAAGCATAGAAAAGGAAAGTGAAGAAACCAAAGATAAGATAGCAACCAGAATAAAACTTTTTAAAAGTGCTAATTAGTGTTCTTATATGAAGTCTGACAATTAAGTTTGCGAACTTGCCACCATGCACTTATGTTGGCAGCACTGTACAAACAACTCGGTAAGGTTTCACAGCTGTGTTAGTGTCGACATGTGGCAGTGTCTTGCTGAGTGGCGTTCATTATCGTTGTTGTGTGTTTTTGTGTGCCATTACAAGAACTTGAGCTTGCCAAGATCTTTTGGGGAGGCAAGATGATGTTTTAGGCCATGTTATGACTGGTGATGAGAAATGGCTATGCCGATGTGACCCTGAAACAAAGCATCGAAGTGCACAATGCAAGTCAGCCAAATCCAGAGTCAAAACTAGGTGGCTAATCTTTCTGGATATCGGAGGGATTGTTCATTATGAATTTGGACCAACTGGACAATCAACCAAGTTGACTATTTGCAGGTGCTGAAAAGTTTGTATAAAATGTTGGATGAGAACAACCTGAACTTTTTGCCAACAAATCACAGCTCCTATATCACGACAATGCACCAGCTCACACGGCACTGTCTGTGAGGGAGTTTTTAGCCAGTAAACAAATAACTGTATTGGAACCTGATCTGTCCCCAGTGACTTTTTTCTTTACCCAAAGATAAAGAAAATATTGAAAGGAAGACATTTTGATGACATTCAGGACATTAAGAGTAATACAATGACAGTTCTGGTGGCCATTCCAGAAAGAGTTCCAAAATTGCTTTGAAGGGTGGACTAGGTTCTGGCATCAGTGCATAGCTTCCCAAGGGGAGTACTTCAAAGGTGACCATAGTGATATTCAGCAAAGAGGTACGTAGCACTTTTTCTAGGATGAGTTCATGAACTTAATTGTCAAACCTTGTAGAGACATGAGGAATCTTGAATCCATAAAACAAAAACAGTATGATCATTTTAAAAACAACAGTACTACATGCTGGTGAGGATGCGAAGCAACAGACACTCTCATTCATTGCTGGTGGGAATATAAAATGATACAGCTTTTTGGAACAGTAATCTAGCAATCATGGTGCTAAATATTTACCCAATTCATTTGAAAACTTATGTTCCAACTACTATAATTTTTATATCCATTTTATTCATAAATGCCAAAAATTGGAGGCATTCAAGATGTCTGTCAATAGACTAAAAGATTACTACTCAGTGATAAAAAGAAAAAAGAAAAAAAATTAAGTGATTTTCCAGATAACTTCATAAGTTACATAAATGTCTCACCACAATGCTGCACACCTGAAACTAATATAATATTGAATGTCAACTGTAATTGAAAAAAAAAAAATTTTTTTAAACCCACTAGTTTAGAATACACTGGATTTTAAAAAGTAAAAAAGAAGAGGAAGAAGAAAGAAATGAAAGAAAGAAAGAAAAGAAATGAGGATCAAGCCACACATAAAAAAAAGAAGAAAGTTTAAATGTATGTTGCCAAAATGAAAACACTACATACCATTTATTCACAACTCTATGATATTCTGGAGAAGGCGAAACTACAGAAACAGTAAAGAGATCAGTGGTTGCTAAAGCATAGGGCATTTTTAAGGCAATGAAACTATTCCATATGATACTGTAATGGTGGCTACAAGACAGTATGCATTGTCAAAACCCATAGAATTGCACAACACTAAGTATGAACTATAGACTTTAGTTAATGATAATGTATAAAGACTAGTTTATTAATTGTAATAAGTGTACCACATTAATGCAAGTTGTTTATAATAGGAGAAACTGTATGTGGGAGGGGGATTATATGAGAATTCTCTATGCAAATGACTATTTTTTTTGTAAATCTAAAACTTCTGAAAACTAAAGTAAAATAATTAATTTTTGTAAATAATAGTTGCGAAAAATGAAGCCCAACCTCACACAGTGCATAAAAATTAACTCAAAATGGATGGTAGAGTGAAATGTAAAACTATAAAACTTTTAGGAAAAAAAACGAGAAAATCTGAGGATGTAGAACTAAAGAGTTCTTAGACTTGGCACCAAAAGCATGGCCCATAAAAGAAAACACTAATAAATTGGAATTCATGCAAATTTAACACTTTTGCTTGCAAAAAAAAAAAAACCCCAAAAAACAAAAAACAAACAAACCCCTATTAACAGGATAAAAAAATAAGCTACAGACTGGGAGAAACCACATATCCAATAAACAAAGTAGTAGTATCTAGAATATATGAGGAACTCTGAAAACAAACAATCCAATTAGAAAATGGGCAAAAGACATGAACTGGCACTTTATCAGGGAAGATATATAAATAGCAGATAAGAGCATAAAAAGATGTTCCACATCATTAGCCATTAGGGAAATGCAAGTTAAAACCACAAGATACACTATAAACGTATCAGAATGGCTAAAATTTAAAATAGTGATAACACCAAATGCTGGTGAGGCTGTAGAGAAATCAAATTGCTTATACATTGCTGGTCAGAATGTAAAATGGTAGAACTACTTTGGAAAACAGTTCGGCAGTTTCTTATAAAAACTAAATATGCAACTACCACACAACCCAACAATTGCACTCTTGTGCATTTATCACTAAAAAATGAAAACTTACATTCCAGCAACAATTTGTATTCAAGGGGAACCCAAAATGAAACAGAATTTACTTATAAAAAAAATTGTGTATTTATTCTTACATGTTTAAACTTCAGTCACCTTTGATGTACTCCATTTGATGCAATACACCTATCAAGACACTTTTTCTACTGCTCAAAACAATTTTAGAACTTGTCCATTTTGACTCCTTTTAGTGCTTCTGCTGTTTTTTGTTTCACCTCTTCCACATGGGCAAAAGTCTTTCATCCGGGGAAACAAAAAAACATCACTCAGGGTCAGATTGGGTGAATAGGGAGGGTGAGGCACAGAGGTCATGCCATTTTTGGTCAAAAACTGCTGAACACTCAGCTTGGTGTGGTGAGGTGTGTTGTCATGCCGTGTGCTGTTCCTGAAATAAGCAAATAGGTTGAAAGAGTCTCCATAAAAAATTCACTGAAGCCTAATGTAGCCTCTCACAACACCACCAGCAGGTACACTGATGCAGATAGATGGGTTCCTAGAACACTCACCTAGTGGGAAAGCCTATATACCTTCCCAAAGACAATTCCAGTTTTGGCAGGGGGTGGGGAGGCTCGTATGAATATTCACAGCAGCTTAATTTATAATAGCCCAAAACTGAAACAACCCAGATGTCCCCCAGCAGGTGAATGGTTAAACAAACATGGTCCATTCATACCACGGGATCCTCCTGAGCCATAAAGGAACAGACTGTGGATACACACGACTCAGATGACTCTCCAGGGAATTATGCTGAGTGGAAAAAAGTCAATCACAAAATATTACATACTATATGATTTCATTCATATCTACTTTTAAAATGACAAAATTATGGAAATGAATAACACATTAGTGATTGCCAGACATAGGGACAGAGTAGGGGAGAAGGACAGGTGAGTGAGGCTATAACAGGGTAGTTAGTGTAAGGGACCCTTGTGATGGCAGGAATGTTAACCAGCTGGACCAAACTGATGTGATCTTGGTTGTGAGATTATGCTATAGTTTTGCAAGATGTTACCATTAGGGAAAACTTGGTAAATTATACATGGATTCCTGTATTATTTCCTATAACTGAATATGAATGTGATTATCTCAAAATATAACATTTAATTAAAAATATACTAGTTTCTTTTTTCTTTTTTTTCCCATCTACATGAAAATTGGAACATAAGGTTGAAAAATCCACTAGAAAGTAGAACAAAAGGAAAGGAAGATGGAAAATATGAGATGAAAAAAGAAATCTTAGACAATTAGTCCAGATGGTCTCTCACTTTACTAATAGGAGGCCCAGAAAGACAAAACAGAAATTGCAAGGAAATAAAATTTGTTTGGGAGCCAGATTGGGGAAGTAAGGCAGAGTCAAGCCAACTCACGTGCAGAGTTGCAGAAAGGCTATAGAATTGGAGGTACCAGCTGCCTTGGAGAGGGGTCTGGCTGCTTGGATCCCATTGCCCTTCACCTCACCTGAGCAGCCAGGGAAGTCTCTCTCCCCCTCCCAAAGAAGATGGGAGATTTACTCTGCAGAAGCTGAACCAGAGGCTCTC